>JAGKTI010008227.1:0-28687 GCA_018397915.1 Birgus latro | reverse complement strand
AGAGAGAGAGAGAGAGAGAGAGAGAGAGAGAGAGAGAGAGAGAGAGAGAGAGAGACTCTGGGCATAGGCTTCACAGCCTGCTATCAAGGCCCAGTAATCCTCCTACGTATCATACACCTCCACATGTCACCACTTCGGCGCTAACACCCACCATCCATATTGATTACATGCTAGGGCTGTCTCATACAGGACTGGTGTATTGGTATTAGCGGGGGTATTTTTACGACATGTCGGCGGGTCTTCTTGTAGATCATTAACTCCTTAACCGCGGGTCGTCACTTCTGTGACGCTCGGGTGCAATGGATCATACTGCGGGATGTCACTTTTGTGATTTTATGTTGTTTTGAATTCGCCCAGGCTTTCAGGTGGTGACTTATATCATCTGTCAGCACTGCCAATGTCCAACAAAAGTCAGAGCTGCTAATGTCATCAGTACTCCCATCCATTATTGACAATTTAGCCATTTTCCCCCATTCTGGACTCCCCTCCCTACCTCCCCTCCATTACCCTCTCGTGTCGTCTGCTCAGCCACTCTGTGCTACGTAAATCTTCCCCGGATTTTTCCACTGATTTCATCCATTGAAATGAGCCCTATGCCCTATTCTTATACAAAATAATATATATATAAAAAAAATAAGGTAATTGATAGTGCCATACACCTGGAATTGGCTGATTATCACTTGGCAACATCCAACCTGCACTCGTTCGCTAATTTCCCCTGCTTTTTCCCCGGTGAAATATGCCGTATGAGCTATTCTCGTAATATAAATGTATATAAGAAAGGAAGGGAGAAGCCTGAGTGATATTTATATTCACCTGGAACTACCTAATTTATTATGTATTGTCTAGATTTCCCACGACTTATTTCGTAGCATATACATTAGCAGCTGACATTTTCAACTCTTGGCTACCGTACATATTCAGTTCACTGTCGTCCTTCAAGGTGGAATAACGTCGCAGTCGCGCCCCTCCATTTCCGCCGCTTTTGCGCCCATTATAAAAGGCCCTGTGACCTCTACCCCTACTAAACATCGTGTTGGAAGTGGTAAAGGACTGTAGATATATATAACTGTAATAAAGTACTAGAAATAATAAAGTGTGAGTGTTTATATGAATAAGAAATGACAGAATATGAGTGGCGAATTAGTGCGAGTGGTAGGCTCGTACGTGGTTGTATTTTACATTGCTTTCATAGTGTTTTTTTTTTTAGTATGGATTCCAAACCACTTGGAAATCACTGAATAGTGTTTCTAGTGATAATATCAGGCAGTTGTATTCATATTACGGGATGTCGGGAAGTGTAAAGTGGAGACTTAGTTACCCAACTTCAGAAGTCTCCACAAGTCCTACGGTAGTCGACAAGTGCTAGAAAAACATCCCAGGAGAAAGCTGAAGGTATGTGCCATATGCATATTTAATTATAATATTCTAGGACTAATAACTGATTTTTGGCAAATATTTCTAAAAAGTCAGTTGGAGTGCAGATTTGCCCCGCAGGATGGGCACGGAGCACCTCTGACAACCCCGTGGTTAAGGGGTTAAAGCCTGATTTAATGAAATTCAAATCCTTAAACTGTTCCCTGCCCCAGCGAGGATTTGAACTTGGGTCCGTTGGGACTGCAGGCCGCCTCTCTACCGATTGAGCCACCACTTCCCCCATAACCTTTATAACCTGCTATCAAGGCCCAGCAGTCCTCCTACATACCATACACCTCTACATGTCACCTCTTCGACGCTAACACCCACCGTCCATATTGAGTACATGCTAGGGCTGTCTCATACAGGACTGGTGTATTGGTATTAGTGGGGGTATTTTTACGACACATCGGCGAGTCTTCTGGTAGATCAGTAAAGCTTGATTTTAATGAAATTCAAATCCTTAAACTGTTCCCTGCCCCAGCGGGGATTTGAACCTGGGTCCGTAGGACTGCAAGCCGCCTCTCTACCAATTGAGTCACCGCCTCCCAACACTTGCATCCAGAAAACATTACACGAACACCTGGACTGGCTCCTTATTCTCCTTCCTCCCACCCACTAACCCCCCCCACCAACTCCACTCCTAATTCCTCCATACCTCCTCAACCTAACCCACCGATCCTTCTCACACCATCCAATCCCCCAACTCCTACCATTCCACCCCAACCCTTAACTCCATCACAGCCTTCTTCTACCCCTTCCCCTCCACCCACATTCCCACCTCCCTCCCCCCATGCTGCAGCACCCAACACACATCGTACACATAGCATAAACATACTTCAAATAAATATAGATGGCAAAAACACCAAAAAACAAGAACTCACACAGTTCACCAAACAACAAAACATACACATTGCTGTCTTACAAGAAAAATACTACACAGAACACAAAAAACACCTACATTTCATAATTTCACCACCATTAGACAAGACTTGGCTGAAAGCGGTGGTTGTGGACTCATCACGCTGGTACACAAATCCATCAACTTTTCAGATACCACTGCACACACAAAGTCACTTCTCCCCCCACATGACACCACAACAGAAATCATTTTTTCATTCATTATCCAGTCCTATGTCACCCCACAGAGGAGCGTAGGAGCCTGTGGCTAGGCAAGTTGGTCCTGACATTTATGATGAGATACAGTCATTTAAAATACACGCTGGTAACAAATCACACATAACAATTGCCAACACATACTTTCCCCCCCAGTCGTCCCCCACAGTACCACACAATTACTCTCTACAAATACACCACATCACTAACATACCCAACATTATCCTGGGTGGTGATTCCAATGCCAAGGCGTCGGCCTGGCATGTCAACAACCCTGACACAGACAGAGGGCTGGTACTACAGTCCCAAACAGACAATCTTTTCCTACTTAATAATCTCCATCAACATACCCATATCCCACACCAAGCCCTCTTCCTCCCATCATCCCCAGACATCACCTTCTGCTCCCCAAACCTCGCCCCCACAACTTCCTGGAGAGTGGTCAAAACCCTTGGCTCTGACCACCTCCCGATCATTATCACTACCAAAACTAGAATCGCCCCAGCTGGCCACAGACACACATATACACTAATTATATGAGAGCCAACTGGGAGGCTTTCACATATGAAACAGAACAACACTTTGAAACATTAAACAGTACACCCATCACAAACATCAACATCGCTGTGCACACTTTCAATACAATTATTCAAAATGCAGACAAAAGACACATCCCCAGAGGCAACAGAAAGAGACACAACCCCAGCTTCACACCAGAAATTCAAGCCCTCATCAGTCAATGGAACACACTACGACACTCCCCAGCACCCCATACACAAGACACTGTACGACAAATACGAGAACTCTAACACTCAAGTAAACAGTAAAATATCAGAACAGCAAACACTAAATTGGAATAATTATCTCCAAACACTTGATCACAAAACAAACACCAGCAAACTCTACAAAACACTAAACAGCATCACACTCTCCAACAGCAACACTACACAGTCACACGGTGCCATCACAACAACAGACACCATACCTTCATACAAACAACAAGCAAACACTCTCATCAATCACTTTTCACATGTCAGCCATCTAAACCCCCATCGCGACGACCGACATGTCATCCGATGCAAGAGACAGTTCCCCACAGACCCAGACTTCACACCTTTCACTCACTTACAACTAGATGAAGCACATCATTAGCAACCTTAAGCACTCATCTGCCTGTGGACCAGACAACATAAGTAACATACACCTTAAACACCTTGGACCACAAGGCATACAAGAACTCACCAACATGTCAAACTACAGCTACTAACACAACATAATACCCAACATCTGGAAGCATGGAACCATCATCATTCCCAAACCCAACAAAGACCCCACGTTACCTTCCTCACACCGCCCCATCACACTCTCTGCACCCCCTCCAAAGTCAATGAATGAATGGTATTACAGTTAGTTACACCTCACATCCCCCTTGCCTCATCATAACTTGGTTTTAGGCCACTACATTCCACAAACACTCTTCTCACAGACCCTACACAGAGAGTTTTTGATGGCATGAATTCAGCTAGGCCACCACACAGAACACTCCTAGTCACACTAGACATTAGCAAAGCGTTTGATATCATCCCCTGCCAGAACCTCAGAAACAAAATATTCAGCACAAACATCATATGCTGATGATTCCACCCTTCACCTTTCCATTCGGTTTCCACAACGTCCATCTCAGCAGTTACTTCAACAAAAAAGGGATGAGGCTATGGCACTCCTAATGTCTGACTTGGCTCGTATCTCTGATTGGGGTAAAAATAATCTTGTTATTTTCAATGCATCAAAAACTCAGTTCTTACACTTATCAACCCGACAAAATCTTCCTCAGGATTGCCCACTAATGTTTAATAATGTCCAGTTCTGTCCTGCATCATCCATGAACATGCTTCCAAGAGATTAGGTGTGCTAAGCCGATTCCGAACTTTCTTTACCCCTGCACAGTTGTTGACCTTGTACACGGGTTTTATTCGCCAGTGTATGGAGTACAACTCTCATGTGTGGGGAGGCTCCCCACATGCAGCTCTTTTCAATTGGGTGGAGTCAAAGGCTTTTCGTCTCATTAACTCTCCTCCTCTTACTGATTCCCTTCAACCTCTGTCTCTTCGCCACACTGTTGCATCTTTATCTCTCTTCTATCTCTACTTCAACGGTCACTGTTCCTCTGAACTGTCTGCTTGCATCCCTCCACCTCTACGACGGGCACGTAGCAACAAACTCTCATCCCTTTTCTGTCCAACTCTCTAATGCAAGAGTTAACCGTTACTCCCAGTCCTTCATTTATGCAACTGGTCAACTCTGGAACTGTCTTCCTTTGTCTGTATTTCCTACTTTCTATGATCTCCAGTCTTTCAAACGCAGTGTGTCCAGGCATCTCGAAATGAATGGATCTTGAATTTGGCTCTCTTTTGTATTGTTTTTGCTTTTTCTTGGAAGGAACAGTATGCAGGCCAGTGGCCTTTGGTTCCTTCTTCCTTGAGTTATAAAAAAAAAAAAAAAAAGATGGTTGGCAAACTATTTAGCAGGCAGATGTGCACACGTAACATTTGCCGGTCAATCTTCAAACACCAGAAACTTCACAAATGGCATCCCCCCAAGGATCTGTTTTATCCCCTACTCTCTTTAACCTATACATGCATGACATACCCACACACCACAAATACACATAGCCTCCTACATGGACAACATAACACTTACAGGTACACACCAAAATGCAAACACAGCCACCCACATCCTTCAACCCTACCTCAACACACTGCATGAATGGTTCACCACAAACAGGCTCAAAATAGCCCCAGCCAAATCTACAGTGACCCTTCTCACAAACTGGACACCAGAACATAGTCTTATTCCACACTTCACCATAAACAGCACTCCCCTACCCCCTCCCCCCCACACACAAAATCCTTTGTGTAACATACAATACATCAATGTCATTCAAACAACACATCACAAACATTAAAGATAAATTAACACCAAATCTCAGTGCTCTGAGGTCACTTGCCCATACAACATTTGGACACAACTAAGAAACCACCACCACAGTATATGAACCATACATACATTCAGTGATGAATTATGGAAGCCCTGCTTGGGCTTCTAACGTCACTAAAACACACTACAATACCCTACAGACCATATAGAACATGGCCCTAAAATTAATCACAGACTGCACAGTTACAGCGCCCACAGACCACCTACTCCAAGAAACCAAAGTCCTCAAAGTCAAGGATCATGTAGACATGAGAGTCACACAAATTCTCGCCACAGCCTCCACAAACCCACACCATCCATTATACTACATGGCAGCACATCCACACACACCAAGTAACATCAAAACAACACCCAGCACATAATATGATACACAAATTGTAGGCGAGCAGTGTGTGAAGAATGATGAAGGAAGGGTAGTGGTAAACAGTGAGGATATTAAAGATGCATGGAGAGAGCATTATAGCCGGTTGTTGAATGAGGAGTTTGATTGGGATAGGGAAGGTTTGGAGCCAGCTGATCCAGTGTTTGGGCCTTGGCCTTTGATTGACGCTGCTACTATGAGTGAGGCAATAGGTAGGATGCATGTGGGGAAGGTGGCAGGTGTGTCTGGGTTGACTGCCGAAATGTTGAAGGCCTCAGGAGATATTGGGGTGAGGTTAGTCACTGACCTGATAAATATGATTATATATGAGTGTGTTGTCCCAGATGATTGGCTGAAGAGTGTAATTGTAAATGTGTACAAAGGGAAGGGTGATGCCCTGGAAAGAGGAAATTACAGAGGTATAAAGCTCTTAGATCAGATAATGAAAGTAATGGAGAGAGTTCTAGAAGGTATGATTAGGGAAAGAGTGAATATCAGTGAGATGCAGTTTGGGTTTATGCCAGGCAGGGGGACCAGTGATGCCATATTCATTGTTTGACAGCTTCAGGAAAAATATATTGGTAAGAAAAGGGAATTGTATTTTGTTTTTGTTGATTTGGAAAAGGCCTTTGACAGAGTCCCTAGAGAGGTGGTGAAGTGGGCAATGAGAAAGCTGGGGTTGGAAGAGTGGCTGGTTAGGGTGGTCATGGTCATGTACGTGGGTGCTCGCACCCAGGTAAGAGTGAATGGAGTTTTGAGTGATGAGTTTCCCGTGAATGTTGGTGTGCATCAGGGGTCAGTTTTGAGTCCCTTGTTGTTTATCATGGTGCTTGAAGCCCTCTTACGTGACTTCAGAGACGGACTTCCATGGGAGATGTTGTATGCTGATGATTTGGTGTTGATTGCGGAGAATGAAGGGGAGGCTGAGGAAAGATTTAAGAAGTGGAGAGATGGTATGGGGTACAAGGGCTTAAGGGTAAATGCAGATAAAACAAAAGTGATGATATCTAGGGTTGGTGGCGGTACAATCAGAGGAGAGGGAGAGTGGCCATGTGCAGTTTGCCACATGGGTGTGGGAAGTAATTCCATCTTGTGTAGTGTTTGTGATAAATGGGTGCACAAGAGATGTAGTGGTATTAGAGGTAGACTGCGAGATAATGCTGATTTCATGTGTGCGGCGTGTCGGGGAGAGCAGTTGGAGATTGTTAGGCGTGAGAGGGTTGAACTTGCAGGTGAGTCTCTTGAGTGTGTGGAGGAGTTTTGTTATTTGGGAGACATGTTATGTGCCGGAGGTGGGACTGGAGTTAGCTCGGTTGCTACAGTGAGAAGTGGTTGGAAGAAGTTTAGGGAGCTGTTGCCTCTCCTGACATTGAGAGGACTCTCCTTACGTGCTAAGGGGTCTTTGTATGCAGCATGTGTTAGGAGTGTGATGCTGTATGGTGGTGAGACCTGGGCAGTAAAGGAAGAGGATATTCGCAGGTTTAAACGTACAGAAATGACAATGATTAGGTGGATGTGCAGTGCAACCCTGCGTGCAAGGCCTGGGGGGGCTGGGTTTACGATAGAAGAGTTGAGGGGTAGGATGGGACTGGAGTGTATTGGTGTTGTGATGAGGAGAGGTAGGCTGAGGTGGTTTGGACGTGTGGAGGGGATGGGGGATGATAATTGGGTACAGAGGATGAGAAGTGTTAATACTGGGGGAGGGGTTGGGAGGGGTAGACCGAGAGATATGGGATGAGGTCATTAAATGTGACTTAAGGGTTAAGGGACTGAACAGAGAGGCTGCCAGAAATCGAGCAGTGTGGATAGCTGCCATTAGGTTACCAAGGCCAACACATGCAAGCATGTTGGAGCCTTCAAAAACGAAAACAAACGAAAATGAAAACAAATACTGTCATCTCTCCCAACTTGCCCACATCAGACCAGCTTCCAGAAGCATATCCATACTCAAATCACTCACCACTCCATTCAGTCACTCATAGACAACACTCAGCTGCATACATGGCCTCCTGATATCCACCCTTCAGTGCCTTGAGGTCACTTGCCTATACAACATTTGGACACAACTAAGAAACCACCACCACAGTATATGAACCATACATACATTCAGTGATGAATTATGCAAGCCCTGCTTGGGCTTCTAACATCACTAAAACACACTGCAATACCCTACAGACCATATAGAACATGGCCCTAAAATTAATCACAGACTGCACAGTTACAACACCCACAGACCACCTGCTCCAAGAAACCAAAGTTCTCAAAGTCAAGGATCATGTAGACATGAGAGTCACACAAATTCTCGCCACAGCCTCCACAAACCCACACCATCCATTATACTACATGGCAGCACATCCACACACACCAAGTAACATCAAAACAACACCCAGCACATAATATGATACATGAATACTGTCATCTGTCCCAACTTGCCTGCATCAGACCAGCTTCCAGAAGCATATCCATACTCAAATCACTCACCACTCCATTCAGTCACTCATAGACAACACTCAGCTGCATACATGGCCTCCTGATATCCACCCTTCTGAATCCTATCTCCCTCAGGAGGACAGGGTCCACCTGGCCAGGCTGAGATGTGGGGATCATCCAGCCCTCTTGAGTTATCAAAATTGGCTGGATGACTCTGTCATTGATGCCTGTCCAGGATGCAACACTGCACCCCATACTATGGAAGACTGCATTGCACACATTCACCTGTGCCAGCAACACAACATAAACTACTTCAGAGCTTTGTAGGAAAGCCTGGTCTCAGCCGTGGCCTTCCTTAGGGACTCGGGGCTGTTCGGCCAGACTGCCTAGAGAACAACTACTACTGCTACTACCCCTGATCTTTGTGTTCATCTAGTTGGATTCATAAAGGGTCATTTAGGAGGCAAGTTAGGGCTAAGCCAAAGGTTTAGTTAACATATAAGATTTAATAATGGGGTATGGATCTGAGAATGTGAACTTCACGTTTGTGCAGTACTCTGGGTTAAATCTTTACCCATGCATGTGGAGGGTCTGCTGTACGTGGGTGAATTTAAAAGTGCAATGAGGCATAGTCTAAGAAGACGGATGAGTGTGTATGAAGGCAAGGGTTGGAAGTTGATGTAATTATGAAAGTAGGGATCAGATTGTTGGCATAAAATACGTACAGTATTAAGAAACATTACATTTTTTTTTTTCTAGTGAAATTACTGTGTAGCAGATGTATGTGAAGAACATGAAAAAAGAAAAATAAAGAGAAAATTATGTGCCAGTGGTTCAGCTTGTGAGTTGAATCCAGGATTCCAGGTGTTTGAGTAATATGTGAATGATTTTACAGTATGGTCTGTTTCACTGGCCATGCTAATGTAATTCTCTTGAATAATGTATGAATGATTGCAGAGTATGGTTCTTTTCACTGGGCATGTGATGATAATACTTCCACTTTCATATTTTGTTTTACCATTTTTGTGTCTTAACCTCACCCCATCTTTAGATGGGAAGGATCAGGATGATAATGATATAACCTAGGAATTATGATCAACCACTGTCCGAGTTTCATTCCCATGCAAATATTAGAAGCCGCACTTATGTTTGTCAGGTAATTTTTCACTGTGCTAACCATCCTTCCTATCAACTCCCTGCCAAGCTAGTCATCTCTCTTATTACAATAACCACCTTCCAGAACAAAGAACACGTTGAGGTGGATATGGGTGGAGCATGGTTGGCAGAGAGAGAAGGATGGTGTCAAGATGGAATGGAGGGCAGCCTGATGATCGCACCTCGAGATGAGCTTAATGTTTACCTCTCAGAAGTAAGCAATGACCTACTGTTCTTCCTCTGAATTATGAGCAGTGACAGATGCTGTCAAGTTTAAGCCTTCAAGTACAGTTGTTGATGTTTGTTTTTAATGACAGCCAGGTTATTATATTCAGCTTAGGAGAAATGCCATCAAGTGAAAATGTTAAAATAGTCTCCAGTAGCCCATTCACCACCAGATGTACCACCATGAGCTGAATGCTATTATCTGGTTGTAGAAAGAAAAAATAACTAAAGGTCTCATTGTGATGAAGGAATTAAAGCAGTAGTCATGAGGACACACCATAGTAGATAAAAGTATTCTGTACTGTGTATGAAGGTACAGTACAGTATGGTACATGACTGTATTAATAAATACTTTCAGTTTCTGCCACAGACTCTTTATAGTGATTATGCCTTTCAGGGTGACATAACATTGATCCAGCTACATATTCTGTACACAACGGTCCTGCTGTGTGTGACACTGGTACTGGTGCTGTTGTACCTGATGTGTGGACGACGGTGTTGTCTCAGAGGCCCAGCCGTGGTTGTAGCAGCAGACAAGGTTAAAGTTGTGCCTTATTATGTTACTGTGCTGCTTGCTTATGTTACTACAGTAATGAACAGAATCAGGTGGATTCAGACAAGGTTAAAGTTGTGCTTTATTATGTTTCATATACACTATGTGCAGATGAAGCTGTGCTGCTTACTTATGCATCCACTGTAATGAACAGAATCAGGTGGATTCAGAGTATTGTGATTTCCTGTGAGAAGCATGGTTTGAAATTATATGCAGCATAGGTAACCAGTAATTGATGCTTGTTAAGAAAGTGACTTTCAGTGTGGTTTGCTAGTGAATGGAGGTATAGGTAGAAGTCTGTCTGTCTGTCAGTTTATTGCCAGATGCCTTAATCCTGTAAGGGGTGGCCACAAACAAATCACCTCTATGTCACCCTGTCCAATGGCATTTCACTGCCCTGCTGCCAGCTCACACACCCCTCTCTCATATACCTCTCCACTCCATCCCTCCATCTCATCCTCAACTTCCCCCTCCTTCTCATCCTCAGCCTCCCCCTCCCTCTCTTCCCCTCCACCTCACTCGCATACACTCTCCTCGTTATTCTTTTGCTCTCCCTCCTCTCCACATGGCCAAACCACCTCAGTGTTTTTCTCCTAATACTTTTTATCACATTCATATCCACATCACAACCCTCCTTCATTTCCTCATGTGTCAGTCTGTTCCTCCTTGTTATGCCACATGGTCCTCTCAAATAACTCATTTCCACTGCTCTTACCCTTGGCTTGTGTCCTTCCATTGAGGTCCAAGCTTAACTTCCATACATTAGGGTTGATATCACAATACTGTCATGCAGTGACATTTTTACTTCCATGCTCACTTCCCTGTTCCTAATCACTGCTTTCAAAGAACCAGCAGCCTTTCTTTCCTGTTGTACCTTTCAAGCACTTCACCCTCTAAACTTCCATCCTTACTCATCACACTACCCAAGTACTTAAACACACTCACATTTTCCATTTCCTCCTCATCCAGCCTCACTGTACATTCAGTTGCTTCATTTCTCTCGAAGACCTTTAGATTCTGTTTCTTGCACACTCTCCTAGACTCATTCACCAAGCCTTGCAGTTCCCCTTAGTCTTCACCTAACAATACAGTATTATTTACAAACAACAGTACAGAGAGTTTTCAAACACTGCCCTCTTTCATTAGGGTTACTCCAACATCCACTTCCCTACCTTGTACCTCTTTTACAACCCCATCCATATACAGAGTGAACAACCCTGGGGACATGACATCCCTGTTTCAATCTAACATTCAAATAGAAAAATTCACTCAGTTCACTATCCACATGCACTCCAGCCTTAGCACCCTCATACATACTCTTCACAACATTCAACAACTTCCCATTTACTCCATATGTTCTTAATACTTTCCACATTCCTTGTCTGTCCATCCTGTCATTTGCTTTCTCCAAATCCATGAAGGCTGCATACACCCTCTTTCCTTTCTCTAGAAACTTTTCCATTAAAGACCTAAGAATGAATATCAGATCTACACAACTTCTTCCTTCCCTAAAACCTGCCTGTTCTTCTCCAACTAAGTCTTCTGTTATTTCCCTATCTTTGTGGTAGGTGGGGGCGCTCACCATCCGCTCACTCGATGTAGTACTGCTCTTGGGTGTCTGCCCTTTCCTCTCCTCCCTCCTTTCTTTCCTCCCTCTTCTATCTTTCTGTACTTCATTCTTTCCATATCCTTCTGCCTATGGGTGACTTTAGACTCCCTCTTTTATCTTTCCTTCATTCTTTCTTGTTCCTTCTACCTATGGGTAACTTTACACTGAATGACAAGCTGAATGATTTCCTGTACACCAGGAAATCATTTACTACGCTGGGTAACCAAATTATGGCGCCTGGTGGTTTAGTGGGTAATTGTGGTGCTCTGGTCGGATTGAGCTGATGAAGGTTTACATCCAAGGGATGGTTGGGGTTATTGCTCACGTAATGCCACTCAGGGAAGAGTGAGGCTGGTCACTCTCATCTCAAATGTCAGGGCCAACTTGCCCAGCCCCGGGCTCCTGCGCTCCTCATGGGGCAACCTAGGATTGGATGATGGGTGGATGGATGGACTTCCCTAACTCTGTCAATAAGTATCCTACCGTATACTTTTCCAAATACAGTAAGACCCCTATGATTACCACACACTTCTTTTTCCCCCTTTTCCTTTGTACGGGGGTATGATTATACCTGACTTCCAATCCTCTGAGGCTCTACCTTCCTCCCAGGCCAATCTACACATCTTCCATATTCATTCTACTACCATCTCTCCCCCATGCTTCAGCATTTCACCATACACTCCATCAATTCCTGGGGCTTTCGCCATCTTGTCTTTCCTCATTACTTCCACTCCTTCCATCCTACTGATTTCTTCCTCTCTTCTCAACTCCCTCCTTCTCCCATCCATTCCCCATCCACTTATACTCACATTACTTTCAATCTCCATTTTCAGCAATTCCTTAAAGTGTTTCTTCCATCTGCTCACTTTTTCTCCCATCTCCACTATACTCTGTTTTTTTTATTGAGGCGAAGATGCGCTTGACAGGTTGGTGATAATTGGCTGAATGCAATATGTCCAAATAACATTTACTGACTCAAATTTCCTACTCATATATATGTTGTCAGTTAATAATAACAGTGTTGCATTCAGCCAGTCATCACCAACTTGCCCAGTGCATCTTCGCCTTGATAAAAAAAAACTGAGTACAGTATAGCAATCTACCCTTTTTATCATTCACTCACCAACTTCTTTATCATCCTGTCTAGCTTTCTGTACCTCTTTCCAGAACATTTTCTCCCTCCACTTTACTTTCAAATTCCTTCCAATTTCTTCATCCAATCTCTTCTTATTAATCTTTTGAATTCTTCCTTCCTTTCTACACAGAAATCTTTCTTCCATCTCTCAACTTCCTCCACGCCCCTGTTTCTCATCCACTCACTATATGTGTTTTTCTTTTGTGTCATAGCCTGTCTCACCTCTTCTTTCCATCATGCTGTTCCTTGCACCCCCTTTCATCTTCTCATCACCCCACACACCACCTCACATACTGCACAGATTTCTTCTGTGAATATCTTGCTCACACCTTTCACATCCCCCATCTGCTTCGAATCACATTTACCCAGTTGCTCCTCCACTTCCTTGTTATATCCTACCTTTTTTCCATCCTCTTGCAACCTTTCTACCCTCCTTGTATGAACTGCTTCCTCTTCTCCTTCCCTTCCCCTACTCCTCCATTTCATTTGAACCTTGACTTTCACCACCACCAGAGTGGTGGTCAGAAAGACCACTCCCCCAACCTCTGTATACTCATGCATCCATTACACACCTTCTCATTGTATCATCCACACACACACACACAATCAGCCCTTTCCTTCCATTCATTCAGTTCATCATCCACCCTTCTCACCACTTCCTATATATACCTCTGGATCATTTTGTATCTAAAGAGGGTATTGGCTATCACCAACCCCCTCCCTGCACAGATGTCCACAAGAGCACTGTCATTCTCATCCACTTCTGCAGACACACCCCACTCTCCAGCTACTCCATCCACCTTCACATTCCCTACTTTTCCATTCATATCTCTAATCAAAAGCACTCTCTCATTCCTTTAAAACTTTTCCATGCACGCTTCCACATTTGTCCAGAGCTCTTCTTTCACTTTACTTGCACGATCTTTCACTGGTGCATACACACACACAACCACACACATTTGTAGTCCACCTTTCAGTCTTACCCACACAATCCTTGAGCCAGTGGATCCATATTCTCTTATACAGTAAGACCTCACTATAACGGACTAATTGGGGCTCAGGCCAGTCCAAAATATGTGATTTTCCGATAAAAGCGACATCCGGACTTACCCCTGCTAATCCGGACTTTTTCCGATATATCAGACATTAGTCCGGATTGCATCGGTAGTTTTAACCACCATTGCAGTATTGTATTGTACTGTGTTATACCTTCACTACATTAATCAAATGGTATAATAATACTGTACTGTGCACTGAAAAACATGTCTTTTACTTGTCTTATTGTGGTGAACACAGCTGAAGTTGTCAGGCAGTCCAGACTGCTTTCTGGCTATATCGGACTTTTCCCGATATATAGGAGTTTAGTCCGGTAGCTCCTCGAGTCCGATAAAAGCGAATTCCGGTCTACTGAAGTCCGTTATATCGAGGTTTTACTGTATTCTCCTTCCGTCTCTTGCACACAACAATACAAACTCCTTCTTTTGCCCTCTCATTCTTACCTTCTTCTGCACATATACCCCATCCATACTCCCATTCTCTCACAGTCTCACCCCTCCATTTTGTCTCAGTTATTCCACACACATCCACATTTGCATCCTCAAGCACCTGGACAATCTCTCTGTCTTTCACTTCATCATTTGCACCCCTTACATTCCATGTCGCCATCCGTACCATGCCCTTCGTTCGGTCCTTAGTCACCACCTTTTGGTAGAAGTAAAGTAGCAAGCTTCGTGAAGTGCTTTATTCACTGTGTTCATCTTTCCAACTTATGCCTTTGAGCCTGTGATGGTTAATTTTCCCTTGATCTTGGGACGCCAGGCAACTACATTGTCCAGGTTACCGGTACTACAGTTACCTCCTGTAGGCTAATAGCTTAAATATTTCACTATGGTAATAGTAAAAAAAGTGAATTTATAAAGGAAGTAGAAAGGAGAGTGGCTTATAAGAAAAATAGGGTTGGTACTTGGAAGGTTTTGATTTGAAGCAGTGGTCTGTGTATGAAAATCAGGGGTGAGATCAATGGAAATGTGACTGTGAACAAGTTCATGGAAGTTGTGTAGAGTGCATAAGATATAAAGCATAGAGTTGTGAAAGTTGTGGAGCAAGAAGAGCACTCTGTGAGGGTGCTTAGATGTCATTGTTTTGTAGAGAGAATGGATATAGATAGAGTGGTATGTACAGTATGTATAGTAACTTCTAGCTTGCACTCAGTGTGATATGCATGGGCAGCTCCATTCTACACATTCAGTCTATATTTTTTGGATCTTGATAGGTTACTGAACTACAGGACTGAGTTTAAGGGTAAGAAATGACATGGGAAGCTAAGAAGATTGATGGATATGATAAGCTGATGTGTTGCTAAATAATTAGTAAGATATGGATAGTGAAGAAGCAAAAGGATATTTGACAAATGTTTGAACTGGATTAATGAAATTTGTATGGAGATAAATATGTGATACGATGGCACCCCTTTTTTAACTTTGCTGTTGACAAATTGGTTACCTTCCCACTGGCATTATGATGTGTTTGTGCTTGTGGGATGTAGCCAGTAATTTCCAAGACTTGTATGTTGAGAGAATTGATGCATAACTCATTTAATTGGTCTTTCTGTTGGTAGATATCTTGCTTCTGCACTTTCCATTTCATGTTTCTGAATCCCTTCTACCACATACACGAGTATTGGGGAGAACTATGAGGGAGACGGTGATGATGATGATGATTGTGAAACAGTATTGATAACCATAAACTGCTTCACCCCATCTTTAGGTAGGAATAACAGTGATGATGATGATGAGCATTATTGTTGATGACCTGCTTTTAAGAGGTTGACCAAACCCAACGTTATGAAGTATCAGATATTTATGTTATACTGTAGGAAAGGCAGTGTCTTCATTTATTTTTTTCAATATTTACAGGTCCCGCTTAATCCATAGTCACTTCCCAGATGACCGTAGTTCAGCTTTGTTCTCATGTGGAAGTGTAAGTAATATTTTCTCAAATTTACTTGAAATGGTAAGTTACTGGGCTGTATTTTAAGTGGGTTTGGGGATTTTGTAATACCTCATTCTTAACGATTTCATCAGCACATTACAGCTCATATCTTCTTGTATGTTACTTTTGCAAGCTATCAACATTTAAGTGATATACTGTACATAACACATCAGATAATATTAAAATGTAACATGCAAAATAAATCCCAATGGAAGAGGTGCTACGAAGCCTTGCTGCCTATGTTATGGCTCAGACAAACTTTTACACTGTGTGCATGTTATCAAGTTCTCCAAGTAGAGCATTCCAGAGCCACAGCAGTTTTATAGGACTGTAGCCCCTTCAACCAGGTTATGTTTTTTATTTTGTGGTTGCTGCTTTCAAATAGATTATGGAGCTTGGGAGAGAAACTTCTTGAACAGAGGGGTTAGATATAGTTTTCATTAACCCCTTTGCTGCTTGACAGTTCTAAAGTTAAATAAAATCATCTGGAGGTAGCAAGAATATAATTTTTAAAAATACAGCCATGTGCCGCTTAGCATTCACGATATGTTCTGCAAAATAGGACGTTAAGTGATCTGGAGGTTGACCACCATAACTTATGCACTGTATACTGTATATTGTACTATATACTGTATACAGGTATATGGTATATACTGGACTGTATATTACTTTTAAAGTACAGTACTGTATAAAAAGCCCAAATTAAGATAATAAATCCATCATATAATGTTACGTAAACCTGATGCAATGATACGCAAGAACACTCGAAAGTGGCAGTAAACATGCGACTGGAAGCAGCTGTTTGCAGCTGCTGTTGGTGACACAGTTGTACAGTAGACTTTTTACTGCATGCTAGTAAACTTTTTATTTTACTGCTTTTTGGGATATTTTTTACTGTTTTTATGTTAGTAGGGGAAAAAAAAAATATAAAGACATGTGAACAGTATTACAGTGGGAGTGTATAGGTTATACATGTACTTTGTATTGTATGGCCAGCAGTGTAATAGTTTTGTTTTGGGATGCTGGCTGGCTGTCACTTAGCAACACTACTTTGCATCCACATACACTTGCTACGTCCTGTTCTTCAGTTTTTTTTTTTTTTTTTTTTTATGGGTCCCTGGAACCCTGGATGTTAAAGCGAGCGGATGTTGTGCAGAAGGACGTCGTGCAGCGCATGACTTGTGCTTTATCAAAATGAAGGGGTTTGTAATAGGTCTGTGTTTAACCAGAAATGATGATAAATATACTGTAGTACAATAGACTTTCAATTTATGCAGGTCCGATTTGCACTAGATACATATTGTGTGGAGAGATAAACCTGTCCTGGCCTAGCAAATGCAGAAAAAAAAAAAAAATGAGCAGGAAAATCTCAGAAACTGGTTCCTGTCCGTGGCCAGATCTCTCTCCCCCAGGTTCCACTTTCAGACCACAAAGCTGCATGCTTACCTCACCTAGAATAAACAGAGCATTGTCTTTTTGTAGGATTTTGCTAAAACAAATGGTAATAATTGAGGACTGCCCAAATTATTGGACATGAAAGGGTCTGGTTACACTCAGTCATCTGATTGTGTAGGAGAGACAGACAGACAGACACCTTACTTTTCTCTCAGCATACTTTATGCTGTCAGAATTGTTTTTCACCAACCTCTAAATAGATAGATTGAGATACCCACTTTTTCAACTCCCAGACATTGCTTTGTCCCGTGTCAGGGTAAGTTATCATCACTTCTTCACCACTTTGTTCACTCTGATTAAACCCCTTTTTTATGTCCGTTGATGTTCCTAGAAGTTTATTTGTACTACAATGAATGCGTGGTATGATTGTTTTCGTTTTTGAAGGCTCCAACATGCTTGCATGCGTCGACCTTGGTCACCTAATGGCGGCTCTCCATGCTGCTCGATCCCTGGCAGCCTCCCTGTTCAGTCCCTTAACCCTTAAGTCACACTTAATGACCTCGTCCCATGTCTTTCTCGGTCTTCCCCTCCCAACCCCTCCCCCAATATCAACAGCTCTCACCCTCTGTACCCAATTATCATCCCCCATCCTCTCCACATGTCCAAACCACCTCAGCCTACCTCTCCTCATCACAACACCAATACACTCCAGTCCCATCCTACCTCTCAACTCTTCCATCGTAAACCCAGCCCCCCCAGGCCTTGCACGCAGGGACGCACTGCACATCCACCTAATCATTGTCATTTCTGTACGTTTAAACCTGCGAATATCCTCTTCCTTTACAGCCCAGGTCTCACTACCAAACAGCATCACACTCCTAACACATGCTGCATACAAAGACCCCTTAGCACATAAGGAGAGTCCTCTCAATGTCAGGAGAGGCAACAGCTCCCTGAACTTCTTCCAACCACTTCTCACTGTAGCAACCGAGCTAACTCCAGCCCCACCTCTGGCACATAACATGTCTCCCAAATAACGAAACTCTTCCACACACTCAAGAGACGCACCTGCAGGTTCAACCCTCTCACGCCTAACAATCTCCACCTGCTCTCCCCAACACGCCGCACACATGAAATCGGCATCACCTCGCAATCTACCTCTAATACCACTACATCTCTTGTGCACCCATTTATCACAAACACTACACAAGATGGAATTACTTCCCACACCCTTGTGGCAAACTGCACATGGCCACTCTCCCTCTCCTCTGATTGTACCGCCACCAACCCTAGATACCATCACTTTTGTTTTATCTGCATTTACCCGTAAGCCCTTGTACCCCATACCATCTCTCCACTTCTTAAATCTTTCCTCCGCCTCCTTTTCATTCTCTGCAGTCAGCACCAAATCATCAGCATACAACATCTCCCATGGGAGTCCATCTCTGAAGTCACGTGAGAGGGCTTCAAGCACCATGATAAACAACAAGGGACTCAAAACTGACCCCTGATGCACACCAACATTCACGGAAAACTCATCACTCAAAGCTTCATTCACTCTTACCTGGGTGCGAGCACTCATGTCCATCCATCCATATACCTAGGCTGCTTCCCCCAAGAAAAGGGAGGTAGCCGAGACAGGTCAACACACTACCAATTTACTCATCCACTCATACACATTCATTCGCATCTTAGCCCCAAAGGGGAGAAGGGACAGATCCTCACCGCACCACACCGCACGAGGGTCAACTACGCAGTGCAGTCAGTGACATCCGCAGCAGGGCCCGACAGCAAAGCTGGTTTACCCCTGCCACATCATAATGGATCCAGCCCCTTACCTGCACCTGACCTGATCAGCTGATCAGAAAAAATGCAGGAGAATATCCCCTCAGGGCTGCGTCATCATTTATTCATTCACAATTTCTCTCCATTCATTTCTATCATGCACAGCCACTCTTCCTTGCTCAACAGACAACCCTCTCACATCCAACGCTCTCTTCACACTGTTCATCCATCCTATTCGTGGTCTTCCTCTCAGCCTTACACCTCTCACATCAGATCTAGTTATCTTTTTCACCAATCGCTCATTATCCATTCTCTCCATATGCCCAAACCATCGCAACACCCTCTGTTCAACTCGATCAGCCATCTCCCGAACTATTCCAGTTCTCCTTCGCACTTCATCATTTCTCACTCGATCCATACGCGTCACTCCACACATACTCCTCAGACACCTTGTCTCCATTACATTCAAACTTTTCCTCTCTGCTACACCCATATTCCATGTTTCAGCCCCATATAATGCAGTCGGTACAACAACACCCTCATACAGCCTTCTCTTTACATCCATTCTGAGTGAACGACATCCAAACACTTTTTTCATTCCTCCTAGCACCTTTCCAACTTCATTCATTCTAAACCTCACTTCTGCATCTATTCTTCCATCTGCAGCAACATGTGACCCTAAATACTTAAAACACTCAACCTCCTCAAGCAACTCACCATTCAAAACTATATTCATCCTCCTACCATCTATCAACCTCGTACACTTCATCACTTTACTCTTATTCTCAGTTTCCTCCTTTCACACGCCCTTCCAAACTCCTCTACCAACTGTCTCAATCTCTCCTCTGAATCAGCCACCAGTGCAGTATCATCCGCAAACAGCAGCTGCTTCAGATTCCACTCTCTACCATCATTCACCAGACTCAGTCCTCCACCCAACACTCCTGCATTCACCTCCCTTACAACACCATCCATATAAATATTAAACAACCAAGGCGACATCACACATCCCTGCCGCAGCCCCACTCTCACGGGAAACCAATCACTCACAGTATTTCCCACTCTTACACATGCTCTACTATTTACATAAAAACTTTTCACTCCTTTTAGTAACCTGCCATCAAGCCCATTCAATCTTAAAACATTCCACAAAGCCTCCCTATCAATTCTATCATATGCTTTCTCTAAATCCATGAATGCCCAAAAAACATCCTTACCTTTCGCTAAATACTTTTCACACACCTGTCTCACAGCAAACACCTGATCCACACACTCCCTCTGTACCCTCTCTAACTCTCTTAATTAACACTCTACCATACACCTTACCTACCACACTCAACAGACTTATACCTTTAAAGCTAGTACATTCATACTTATCACCCTTACCTTTATACAGTGGGACCACACAAGCACTTGCCCAGTCAATTGGCACCATACCTTGCACAAAGCACACATTCAACAATCTTACTAACCAGTCAACAATAGTCGCTCCACCACATTTCAGGCATTCCACAGCACACCCATCCATACCTGCAGCTTTCCCAGTTTTCATCTGCTTTACTGCCTCTTGCACTTCCTCCATCGTGATCAAGGATTCATTCAACTCTCCCAGCACATCTATTCCTTCCACCCTTCCATCTGCCACAATCTCAGCCTCCCTTTCCTCCTCTACATTCAACAATCTTTCAAAGTACTCCGCCCATCTCTTCCTTACTGCATCCATCTCAATTAACATACTTCCGTCCTCTGCTTTTACTCACTCCTCCTTCCCAGACTCTCCCTTTCGCACCCTTTTCACCTCCTTCCAAAACATTTTCTTATTCTCCTGAAAATTCTGTCATCCGCCTGCCCCACCTCTCATCTGCTGCCACTTTAGCACCACGCACAACCCTTCTCGCCCTATTCCTCTTTTCCTTATACCTCTCATATGACACCTCATCCCTCCTCTGCAACCACACTTCATATGCATGTCTCTTCTCACCCACAGCCATACTTACTTCCTCACACCACCATTCACTTCCCTTCCTTACACCACCACCCACTTGTCTCACACCACACACCTCTTCTGCATGCCCCACCACAGCACTCTTAAACAACTGCCATTCCTCCTCCACACTGCCACTCTCCTGATCTTTCACTGCATTCCACTGATCTCTCAATTTCTCCTGATACTCTATCATTTTCTCTCTTTTATCCAACTCACTCACTTTCAAAACCTCCCTGCCACACCTAACTCTCGTAGCTCTCACCCATCTCTTACCTACTCTCAACTTTCCCTCCACCAAGTAGTGGTCAGACATACCTCCACCCTCCCCTCTCAAAACTCTCACATCCAACAATCTTCCTATTACCTTCCTAGAAACAACCACATAGTCCATCAATGCTCTGTCAACAACCTTTCCACCCTCCTGTCTCACCCATGTATACTTATAAATATCTTTCTTCTCAAACAAGGTATTCCCAATCACCATCTCTCGCTCAACACACACACCTATCATTCGTTCCCCATTTTCATTTCTTCCAGGCACACCATGCATACCAACTACACCTTCAACTGCCACATTTCCCGCTCTAGCATTCAGATCCCCCATCATTACCACATTCACATTCGCTCCAAAGCTCTGCAAACACTCATCAACATCATTCCAGAAAGACTCCTTCTCTTCTTCATCCCTTTCACTACCAGGCCCATATGCACTCACAAATACCCACAACTCACATTCAAATTTCGCTTTCACCCACATCAGTCTCGATGACACCTCTTTCCATTCAATCACACACTGCTGTACTTCCGGGCTCACTAACAAGGCCACACCTTCTCTTGCCCTTCCTCTATCAACACCTGACAATCTTCCATTCACACTTCCAAAAGTAGACTCACCTTTCCCTTTCATCTTTGTTTCACTCAGAGCTAACACATCCAACTTTCTTCTCACAAACATTCTCCCAATCTCCTCCCTTTTAGCCTCAATCGTACTACAACCACACACATTCATAGACCCAACCTTCAGGGTACGGGGATAACTCGATCCCCCATCCCTTTCTCTGGCCTGTCTCTTTTTAGGAACTAAAAAACAGAGGAGGGGGTCCCTAGTCCCCTCACCCCGCCCCTTTTAGTCACCTTTTACGACACACAGGGAATACGGTTGCGGAATTCTTCCTAACACAATCTGGCCGCAGAGTAGTAGCACCACCCCATAGTGCTGCCAGATTATGTCCCCCCCCGCCACAGGGGGGGGGACATAATCTCATGTACATGGCCATAACCACCCTAACCAGCCACTCTTCCAACCCTAGCTTTCTCATTGCCCACTTCACCACCTCTCTAGGGACTCTGTCAAAGGCCTTTTCCAAATCAACAAAAACAAAATACAATTCCCTTTTCTTTCCAATATATTTTTCCTGAAGCTGTCAAACAATGAATATGGCATCAGTGGTCCCCCTGCCTGGCATAAACCCAAACTGCATCTCATCGATATTCACTCTTTCTCTAATCATACCTTCTAGAACTCTCTCCATTACTTTCATTATCTGATCTAAGAGCTTTATACCTCTGTAATTTCCCCTTTCCAGGGCATCACCCTTCCCTTTGTGCACATTTACAATTACACTCTTCAGCCAATCATCTGGGACAACACACTCATATATAATCATATTTATCAGGTCATTGACTAACCTCACCCCAGTATCTCCTGAGGCCTTCAACATTTCGGCAGTCAACCCAGACACACCTGCCGCCTTCCCCACCCCCATCCTGCCAATTAGCCTGACTCACAGTAGCAGCATCAATCAAAGGCCAAGGGCCAAACACTGGACCTGCTGGCTCCAAACCTTTTCTATCCCAATCAAACTCCTCATTCAACAACCGGCTATAATGCTCTCTCCATGCATCTTTAATATCCTCACTGTTCACCACTACCCTTCCATCATCATTCTTCACACACTGCTCACCTGCAATGTCCCGATTATCCCTCTTCACCTGATTTGCCACCCTAAAACTCATATTTTTCCTTTCTCCATGATTTAGATTATCAAGTAAAAGTCTCTGTGACTCAGACTTCACCCTGTATACCTCTCTTCTAGCCCTATGCTTGGCAGCCAAGTACTCCTCCCTGTTACCACCATTCTTCCATTCCTGGAAAAGCCTTCTTTTCTCCTTAACTGCAGCTTCTACACCCTCATCCCACCACCAAGTTACTTTATGTCTTGGTGGGCCTCTTGTCCAACCACATATTGCATCGGTAACTCTCAAGAGGTTGTTCTTAAGGGCTCTATACTGTTCATTAACGCCTCTATCTACGGCTTCCTGTTCAGCCACTGCTCTCCTCATCTCACTATAAAAGGCATCCCTTACTGATTGGTTTCCCAGCTTCCATATTTTCCTCCTAGGTACATATCTTCTCCTTCTCATCACTCGTTCCTTAAGCACCATGTAGCAAATCAACAGTTTGTGCTGCTGCACACACTCCTCGCTTCCTATAACTTTAACATCCCTCACTAATCTCCTATCAACCCTCCTGACCAGAAAATAATCTATCTGACTACTATTTCCCCCGGACTTGTACTTAATCAACCGGCTGATTCTGATTGTGAGGGGTAAAAATTTTTCAAGTGGGTGAGGAGTGGTTGGAGGGAGTTGTTGCCTTTCCTGACAGTGAGAGGACTCTCCATCCATGCTAAGGGATATTTGTATGTGGCATGTGTTAGGAGTGTATTATTGTATGGCAGTGAGACCTGGACAGTAAAGGAAGAGGATATTTATAAGGTCAGACATGCATTTTTTTTTTTTTTTTAAAGGAAGAAGGAACCAGAGGCCATGGGCCCGCAAACCGTTCCTTCCAAGAATAAACAAAAACAACACAAAAGAGAGCCAAATTCAAGATCCGTTCACTTTGAGATGCCTGGACACATTGCGTTTGAAAGACTGGAGATTATAGGAGGTAGGAAATACAGACAGAGGAAGATAGTTCCAGAGTTGACCAGTTGCATAAATGAAAGACTGGGAATAACGGTTAACTCTTGCATTAGAGAGTTGGACTGAAAAGGGATGAGAGGTTGTTGCTAGACGGGTACTATGTGCCTGTCGTAGAGGTGGAGGGATGCAAGTAGACAGTTCCGAGGAACAGTGGCCATTGAAGTAGCGATAGAAAATAGATAAAGATGCAGCAGTGCGGCGAAGAGACAGAGGTTGAAGAGAGCTAGTGAGAGGAGGAGAGTTAATGAGATGAAAAGCCTTTGACTCAACCCTATTGAGAAGG
Source organism: Birgus latro (assembly GCA_018397915.1). Classification (NCBI taxonomy): domain Eukaryota; kingdom Metazoa; phylum Arthropoda; class Malacostraca; order Decapoda; family Coenobitidae; genus Birgus; species Birgus latro. The sequence goes on along the minus strand of JAGKTI010008227.1, from coordinate 4,261 downwards.
GCTGTATGTGGGGATCCTCCCCACACATGAGAGTTTCATGTATAAAGTCAGCATCTGTGTAGGGGTAAAGAAGGTTCGGAGTCAGCTTAGCACACCTAATCTCTTGGAAGCAGATTTCACAAGAGATGTAATATGTTCTTTCCAAGATAAATCCCGAGTGAATGAAACCCCAAGCATGTTCAAAGATGGTGTAGGAACGAGCTGGACATTATTAAACATCAGTGGGTACTCCTGTGGAAGTTTTTGTCTGATTGATAGGTGCAAGAACTGAGTCTTTGATGCATTAAAAACAACAAGATTATTTTTACCCCAGTCAGAGATACCAGCCAAGTCAGACATTAGGTGTGCCATAGCCTCATCCCTTCTTTGTTGAAGTAACTGCTGAGATGGGCGTTGCGGGAACCAAATGGAAAGGTGAAGGGTGGAATCATCAGCGTATGAGTGGATAGGGTTAGATGTACAGCTTAGAAGGTTATTGATGAATAAAAGAAAGAGAGTTGGTGATAGGACAGAGCCCTGAGGAACACAACTGTTGATAGATCTAGGAGAGGAACGGTGGCCGTCTACAACAGTGGCTATAGAACGACCAGAAAGGAAACTAGAGATGAAGGCACAGATTGAAGGATAGAAACCGTAAGAGTGATTGGATGGATGTGTATTGCATCCTTGAATGTGAAACTTGAGGATACCAGGATTTCGATTGAAGTGTTGAGAAGAAGGATGAGACGAAAGTCTGTCAGTGCTGTGATGAGGAGGGGTAGATTGAGATGGTATGGGCATGTTGAAAGGATGGAGGATTAAAATGAGGTGAGGAAGGTGAGAAGTGTGAACATCATGGGCAGGGTTGTGAGAGGCAGACTGAAAAAAAGACCTGTCTTGAAGTCATTGAGTGTGACCTTATGGATAAGGGGCTGAATAGGGAAATGGCAGAGGTTGAGAAGCTTGGAGACCCACCATTAGGTGGCTAAGGATGTGCATGCAAGCATGTTGGGCCCTTTATAAATGATACAGTAAATGAAACCAGGGACTTTGGGAAAATTTTGTAATTTCATCATACCAGTTAGTCATATAAAATGGATTTCAGCGGCACAATTTAAATGTTTCAGTTTCAATTCCTGGATACATTAGCTGTGCATATTGAGGGTGTACCATAAAGAGTGGTTGGGGTTTATTGCTCAGGTAATGCCACTCAGAGATGAGTGAGGCTTGTCACTCTCATCTTAAATGTCAGGACCAATTTGCCTAGCCCCGGGCTCCTACGCTCCTCATGGGGCGACGTAGGATTGGATGATGGATGGATAAAACTTGTCTACCTGATGCTGTCGAAGTGTACTGCTCATTTTTTAATTTAAGGACAGAAAGAATACTGTACAGCATGGTATACTACGAGCTTGTTATGCTTAAAGTTACATACTTTAGGGTAGTTGAATATCTGGTACTGTATTATTTCTTTAACCTCCTCAATCAGAGGATGTATATTATTGATTTATTATTTGCTACCTGTAGACTTTTGGGGGGCAAGGGAGGAGGGTTGGATAGGAGGAGTTAAATATAGCCTTCATTGCCCCTTTCAGTACAAGAGGTGCTTATTAAGTTGAATATACAGTAATCATCTTTAGGGAGCAAGAACAAAACATGAAAATACACCATTGGATTGAAGGAGTTTAAAGTTTCACATTTGAGGTTCAGTGTCTGTTATATGTATCTTTTTATTACTTCTTCCGTTCTCAGCAGCTTCTGATACCAGGATGACATGTAGTGGTGTGAATGTGCAATGGAGATGTCCTAGGTATATTGGATGACACAGATATATGTGTATTTATTCAGTCTTTATATGGTGGGCCATGTGTCCACAAACTTTATCCTATCTGTTTATATCATTTTGCACCAATATTTCAGGGCCTTATTTGTCTTTATACAGTGAGCTTAATGTCCACAACTTACATTCTGTCTGCCTTGGTGAGGCAACCTTTGGACTGATTTCTTAAAGATTATCCATCCATCCATCATCCAATCCCATGTCACCCCATGAGGAGCATAGGAACCCGGGGCTAGGCAAGTTGGTCCTGACAGATTAATGTGTATAAAAGTTCTTTATGACGTTTCGAGTAATGAAGTTGAATACAATATCTCCACTTACATAAGAAATTTGAGTTACAAGAATAATGCTGTACCAAAGAAATTACAATATTTCAGTTACAGTTAAAGGTCTTAAGAGTGAAATTTATCTATCTGTAGGCAGATGTCTGACTGCTACAATACAGTAATCTCCCTACTATCCGGACGTCCACTCTCCGAATGCATCACTATTCGGACATCGTAGGCTGTCTGATCCCCAAAATGCCCAAAAATATTTAAAAATCTGAAAAAAATCTGATTTTTTTGGACCGCGTCAGTTTCAATTTCCCGCGTGCGCCGAACAGCTGTGTTTTCGTGCCTCCCGCCTCTCTCACGGTCTCATTTCCTGCTCAGCTCCCGTCTTGTCAACACGCTCTCAACATGGCTGCTGAAGTGCTTGGTTTTGTGGTGATTCCCTGTCTCATGCAGGGCTTGATGCTGCTCTGCATCTTTTTTATCGTGTGTGTGATGATGGCCCCGCCACTTGAGAAGAGGAAGAAAGTGGTTTTGACTCTGGAGAAGACGCAGGAGGTATTGGAGAAGGTGGACGCCGGGTGGCCGACATCACGGATCCTCCATGAATACAACCTCCCTCGCTCCACTTTGTTTGATATCAAGAGGTCACGAGACAAACTGCAGCAGTACACGGCTGATTTCGCTTCGAAAACCAGACGAAACGTGGAGAGGAAGATGATGTTTACTCCTGAGTATGCAGACATTGACCGTTCCACGCTCATCTTGTATCGACAACAACGTGCTGCTGGTGTGTTGGTACGTGGAACGGAGCTGAAAGCTGCTGCCAAGAAGTTTGCAAGGCTACAGGACACCCCAGACTTCAAGGACTCGTCACTAGACCACACGGGAATTTACTGTTATGTACAGTGCAGTGAAGTGATGTGATGCAAGGTATGCAAAAGGGAACGTTGTGGAAAGTGCTGGTGAGTGTAAAGTGCAGCGGAAGTGCTAAGGTGTGCCAGGTGCAAGGTCTTACTGTCAGAGTCTGAGATGACCGAGCGGGTTATATATCAGGACGGCGGCATCATTCTCGTAAGTACCCTAACTTCATCAAAATTCCTTGTTTTGTTTTTCCCATATCATTAATCTCATGCATAGACTGTGTGAAAGATGATTTCCATAATGATTTTCATGTCTAACCTGTTTTCAGCATGCTGTAAAGTGGTAAAAAATTCCCATAAATGTTAATCATAATTCCCTGCTTTTAATTTTATTTTTTCATTCATGGTTACCACTAGTATTAAAGTGCACCAGCTGTGAAAAAGGTGAATGCCATTGATTTTCATGTCCGGTACCTAAACAAAGCTGCCAACTCAGTGAACAGCTGTGCCTAACTTACCTCAAATTCATTCTTTTTGGGTTAAATTTAAATGAATTCATGCTTTGTGTTCATTATTTTAGTGCACTAGCTGTGAAAAAGGTGAATGCCAGTGAATTTCATGTCTGGTCCTAACCTAACCCAACCTAACCTAACAGCCATTTTTCTGGTAACAATTTACATCATTTACTGTATTTGATGCTTTGTATCCAATAATTTAGTGCATAAAATGTGAGAAAAGATGATTTCCATGTCCGATATTTACTTACACTATGGTGGCAAGTTCTAAGCACCTATGCCTTACTCACCTCTAAATCATAATTTTTTGGTTAAAATTCAATTAATTCATGCTTTGTGTGCATTATTTATGTGGAAGGGGACCTAAATAAGTGCTATGCATGTCCGGTAGGGAGGTAGGAAGGTAGTTTTCTGATTTAGGTTAGGTTAGGTTTGGGTCAGGAATGACCTGTGCTGGAGCTTCAGGGCCACTATCCGGACAAGACCACTGATCCGGACATGCCTTTGGCTCTATTATGTCGGATAGTGGAGGGATTACTGTATAACAGTGTATGTTTTAACACCTAGACTCAATGCCTTGAGGTCACTTGCCCATACAACATTTGGACACAACAAAGAAACCACCACCACAGTATACAAACAATATATACGTTTAGTGATGAATTATGTAAGCCCTGCTTGGGCTGCTAACCTCACTAAAATACACTATAACACTCTTCGGACCATACAAAACAAGGCCCTAAAAATAATCACAGGCTGCACAGCTACTACACCTACAGACCACCTACACCA
>JAGKTI010008226.1:0-34271 GCA_018397915.1 Birgus latro | reverse complement strand
GTCACGCACCACCTCTCAAGTACAGCCTAAAAAATGAAAATGGTGATAATGATAATGATGATGATGATGATGATGATGATAATAATGATAATAATAATAATAATATAGTAATAAATAATAAATAAATAATGTGGATACCTAAACCCAACATAAACACATACATTGCATGGATAGACTGGGTGGATGGGATACACAAGATTTTGCAAAAGTTCTTCCTTTCCCTAACCTTCGTGTAACCCGAAACGTTATAGAGAAACTAAAGAATCCAAGCTGTGTCCTGTGCATATCCATCTAGTTCGTTCACTTCGCTCATGACCAGACACTGACTCCAGAATATCGTCAAATAGTTACTAAAAATATATATATGGCTCTTTCCCTGTCTTCTCTTTACGTGACTCGACTCGCCTGGCACTAACTCAAGCGGAACTCTAAGGATGCAGCTCAACCACTGAAAGAGTTATTCAAGATGGATGTGAAGCCGAAAGACTTCCCTCACAATAAAATCTCGGTATTAGCAAGGATGATATGTAAAAGTGTACGATTATAGACATAAATATTGCTTCACTTGATCACGAAACATCGAGACGGTGAGCAGTGATTTTGGAACCCAGTGATGCAAAGCTCAATAGAACCTTCAGAATATCAAGTAAGAGTTTCAAAACAATAAAAAAAAAATCTAACGATACTATTTTCGGCGGGTGTACATAAGGTTAAAAACAGTGTCAGTGCACAATATGCGTGAAACATTTTGACTCCACAGAACGAAGAACACTTAAATATTAGTGGCCGACCTACCACACCTTTGGTCTCCCGAGGTGCACGCCATATATCGCCAGCCAGCCATTGTATACGGTAGGCACTGGACCTCTTGTACACCGATACGTTTTTTACCTTGTGTCCTTCATATCTGAAAGTGTTTCGTTGGCCTAATGAGAGCGGGTGTGAGTGGGACCTACCTGGCGTGCCCAGTCTATTACTGAGGCCAGCTGGTGTGTTGTGGTGTTGGTGTTCTGGCCGCCGTTCTCTGTCACACTCAACATGGCCATCCCTCTCGTAAGGCCCAGCTGCTCCACCATCTGAGGAAACCGACGCTTGTTTTTCCATCCCGTGTGATTGTTAAGGTAAACCTATATTTACTTCAGTAATGCATGACAAAACTGGATGGGAACCATTTAATGTGTCGGTTATGTATCTGTTGTACCTTATGTATTCTATAGCAGTTAAGAAGTAGTGTGCCATATAATTATCCTTCGTGCACCCTTTTACTGCCGTGCCAGGAGCATAGGAGGCCAGGGCTAAGCTACTTAGTCCTGATATTTAAGGGAAATGATTAGTTCCCCTTTCGCTGAGCGGTACTGTATTACCAATTAGAAAGCACTGAAAGAGCGCATACCTCCGCCAATACCATTGCCATTAAAAAGGATCTGGATACGGATCCGTGGATATAGGATCCAAATCAGGATCTGGATCCACCCCAAAATTAAATCATATTTCATGGTCCATAGCCCACGTTTCCACAAAATTTCATTTAAATTTATTTAGAAATTTTGGAGATATTGTGTGCGATACTCCGGATCCGGATTAGGATTCGGCCCAAAATTCAATCATTTCTTCCTTGGCCCGTGGACCACCCTTCCACAAATTTCATCAACATCCGTTCATAACTTTTCGAGCAACCCTGCTAACAGACAGACAGACAAACGGACAAACCAACCAAAGCGGAGTAAAACACCTTAGGATGTAAACTCTAATGGATCACATCTGGTTGGAGCGCCTTAACCCACTAGACCACCCAACGCAGTAAACAGTGTCCTGGGCTGCAAGAAACATTTTGCTTGTCACTCACCACAGTCACCCGAAGGAAACACTACGTCAAGGAAATGGATGTTGGGAGCCTCCACCTACCAGTACAGCATGGTATGAATAAACATCTAATAACTGCTTAAAGTAAACGGCAGGACAGCAGCAACGCCTGACCTGAGTGACAGCAGCTGGTGAGGTGTGAGCGTGTGTGATGAGCAGAAGTGAGCAGTGAGGCCGCCACCCCGCACCACCACCAGCAGACAACACAGCCCCAGCAGCAGACACTCCCGCCGCCACTGTCTCATCACCTACGCGGATTACATCATTAAAATTCACACCATTTCTCACAGTTTTATCAGTATTTAAGTCATGTAATTTCGACTTTGAAGGAAACTATTACACATCCATATGTAATCTATACTATCCCCGTTTCTTGTTTTTTTTTTTTCGATGCGTGTCAAAGAAGGCTTTAAAACAGTCTTACAGATCAATAAAATTCTGTGTGTGTGTGTGTGTGTGTGTGTGTGTGTGTGTGTGTGTGTGTGTGTGTGTGTGTGTGAAGAAAATTTACAACTGGCGAAATATACAGTGCAAACCCTATCTCTATTTGTGTGTATTTCAGGTGGTTCGATTTTTCTGTTACGTAGTCGTGGGAAGCTACTTGTGTTTCTGTCTTTACAAACTATTATTAATCATTTGACTTGAAACAATAATGTACATGATGACTGTGGTAGTGATTGTGGTGGTAGTTGTGGTCGTGTTAGTAATGAGAGTGATACTGTTGATTAACGTTTGACAAACTTATCACTTTTTTAAACAGTCGGAACGCAAAGTTGTGAGAAAATTGTATCCTGACCTGCGGTGGTGGTGCAGGGGAGGGTGAGGCGTGGGGCGCCATCACACACGCCCACCACCAACGCCACCAGAACGGGCGTCACTCCACCCATTCTGAATCGTAACAAAAACAGTATTAATGCATTTCAGTTGTGCCAATGATAATCTGGTATGAAGGTTTTCACGCGTATCATCACTACTGCTTTCTTATCCAAGATACAGTACACCCCTGGTTGAGAAAGGTGCTTCTCCTGTTATGTTATTCAAAACGCTGTACGGATACTGATTTCATTTTCATACAGTCCCAATGTTTCTTATATACAAAGCAAAAGTGTTCATACTACAGATTTTGTGTGTCACAGTGTTCATAATGATTGCTTGTTAGATCTGGAAAGCCGAAGGTAATGTTTTAAAAATACCACTGCGGACAATCTTTACAGAGACGCATTTGGTGTTTGTGAGTCACATCGCCAGAAGGCTTAACGGAGACTGTCGGTGACATGGTAGCCGATCTGACCTCGATTTGTAAGTAGGGACAAACCCTTCTCGTTGACCTTAGACTTAATTAGTTACTAGTCCATGAGATCACCACATTTGATGTTCATGTCACTTTCCACGGATTTTCTCGTAATGCATCGCCGTCGCCGCAGATATGGATATCCTCAACATTCCTTTTCTCACCTTTCCGCTCTATTCACCGACCCATTCCCTTACAGCAGTCGTTGGTGAATCATTGCTCGAATTTGATGGCCGACGTTGGTTTTAAAAAATATTACAAGAACTAAGAGTTGAACTGTGGAGGCAAACCGATGCACACTGAAACAAAAAACTCACCTGCTATTCAACTGCGTCTATTGTACATTTTGAGCATGTCCACCGCATTCGACACACCATATCACAGAGAATCATCCATACAAAGAGAAACATGCGAATTCTCTCTCAGTTTAGGAGAATTAACCAGCAGGGAGAAGTGAGAAGTGGAAGTGGTGAAACAATAGGTACACTTTTCTACCTGACCATAATCTTAAACTTTTCAACCAGAAGACGTGATTTAAATTTTATTCTTGCAACTTCCAGACGATTTTCTTCAACTTAGAAAAGACCTCTAGCGTGACAGGGCTTAACGAAGGCTGTATCTAACCCCTGTCGTGAATTTGCTGATGTGGGAAGATTCTACGATTGATTCGGCGGAAGCAGTGAACTGATGACGTGGGAAATGTGTACCTGTAGTCTGAGGTGTAACCAAGGAACTGTACTTAATGAACTGTGTGTGTGTGTGTGTGTGTGTGTGTGTGTGTGTGTGTGTGTGTGTGTGTGTGTGTGTGTTTTTTATCGGCATTTAAGACTCTCTTCATTTCACACACCACTTTTGGTCATAAAGAAATCAAAATAAGCTTGTTTTTTTTAATTTTGACTTTTTCCCGTTTAGTATACATATTGTAGCTGATTATGTCGTTTCTCATAAGCGTAGCATAAAACACAGCACGACAGTGTTTTGGAACCTACTGTCAACAGGAAACTGAGGAAGGCGTCTGCAGTTCAGTGTATTTTTATTTCAATAATTCGCTCTGTACAACCACACATTCCCTCACATCGAGTTCAGTTCACCCATCTTGAGAAACTGCTGAACGTGCGATTTTATTATCATTTTTTTTGGGGGGGGGGTTTGCATTTTCATACTGGAGTTGCAATCGGGATATAATGACCTTGTTTAAAATTTAATCCTGATAATTTATATATATGAAAAATTTCCCACGGTTAGGAGGGAAACGCGTTAATGATGATGATGGAGATGATGGTGATACAATTTCCAACACGACCGAGTGAAGGGTACGTCGAAAATTCAGATTTCCTGGACATTTACAATTTTACACGCATAGCAGACTCAAAATATGATGGCCCCACTGTGCTCTTTTTACTCTGACTCGGCCTAAAGCTGCCATCTCTCCATCTTAAATGCCGAGTAAGAGATTAGCACTATAATATGATGCTAGGTCTCGATGAAGTGCTGTGTGAAGGATGTAAGGTCATGGCACTGTCTTTTGTGACACTGAAGTACGTGAATTAAGCTGCAAAAGGATGAAAATCTAGGCCAGCTTAAGATGAAAAGAGTACAGTAAGGCAGTGGAAGATTCATTACCAGCAATACACATCAATGAAACAAAAAAATAATCTAGAGCAGATTTTTTTTTTCTCTCTTGCTCGACAATTTTGAGGGAGGCACATCCTATTTTTCTGCATAAACGATTATTCGATATCACCCGTACTGTCAGTTTGGTTACAGTTATTGCCAATGTCCTTAGCAGAAATAATATGATTCTGAACATTTTAGTGCATGTATTCTCTTTCGTTATCCTGCCACCCTGTCTGTATTTCTCATGTATCCGACAATGCCGTGGAAGGGGATTGGAAACAGGAAAAGGAAAACAGGGATATATGAGAAGCCATCAAACAGTGCCTTGTGAAATGAACCATACATCCATTCGCTGTCGTTCAAGCCCTCGACGTATTGGGTTCTGTCGCACAAGGGAATATACTCGTAGTCAGTCCTTAATCTAATCAACAGGTTCCCTTTGTTCCAGAGTCCACTAAGGTCTATGTTGAGGGTCGGCACAGAATTTGGTTGTTTATTGTCGGAAATGCTGCTCCTGCCTGCGAATCAACACAACAGCGCCCCCATTTGCATCCTGTTCTTCTCCTCCAGGCGTCTCCTCAGGTCCGACTGCACAGAGAACACACCGAGTGGAAACTGACACAGCGTGGTGTTACCGTGGCCACAGCGGGAGTAGCAGCTCTTAGGGTAATACAGGTTGTCACTGGAGGCAGATATGCGTTGGGATAGCGTCCACACTGGCCTGTGTCACCGTGGATGTGTGCGGCGTAGGCACTGGTGTTCATGTTGGTGTTTGGTGCAGCGTGGCGGTGTGCTCTATTTGTGTTTGATGTCTGCGCCGTGTGTGTCGGTGGTTTGAGGAGAGGAAGGCGAGGACGACCACTTCTAGGCCTGGTGTACACGTTGCCCTCCCGCTGCCACCGCCTGATCCACCTGTACACTGTGGTGGCGCTGGTTTTGTTCTACACGGCGATGTCACGCACGGCGTGGCCTGACACCCACATCCACACGAACTTGGAGCGGTCATGGTGCTCTGTGGGTCGGAATGCACGTCAGTTGCTACTGCCGATCATCATGCTGGCCTGAGGAGGTAGGGCGGGTCAGGCACAGGCACCTCTTATTCTCGTAGGCGTTGGTTCTCCTATTACGACAAATAGTTGAGAAAATTCATAAGCAATATCTATTATGATAACCCTTTCAGAAGTCGAGGACCAAGCAATTCTTAAGGCGCCTGGCTTGCCTCAGTATTCGAAATTCGTGGGTCTGGGAAGGTTTGACTCCCTAAATACACGTAAATACCCCTAGAAACAGACTTTTACGACCCACTGTGAGTCTTTTGAAAATCAGATAAAAAGTGTTCACTAATATATTTAACCACCCTGGCTTCACTGCGAGGTGTAGCGTTGAGTAGGGTAAGAGGAAAAGAATGAGGGGAGGGGCAACTAACATTACTTACTCAGTTAGTAATTTGCTTGTTGGAAGTAAATTGCATTTTATCTTGTCATCATATTATTTTTTATGCAATCACCCAACCAACACATGTTCTCCAGGCCTGGCTAATGAAGGATCTGCCAGTCACAATGCTGAAAGTCACACGAAAAACGAATCATGAACAATGTGATTTTAGAGCAATCCTTTTTATATATATAACTCCTGCCCGCTATGGTTATAACAGAGATGAAGTATTTAACACTTACAGTTATGCAGCAAACAATTTCACACACTACACAGGTAATTGATAATCGAGTGGGGGGGGGGGATGCTGGAGAGGGGCGCCTTCACGTGGTGGCTGAAGAAAACCACCCTATGAAACTAGTGGCGCTTTTTAATTATTTATCTAGCTTGATATTCTCCTGCCTTGAAACAAAATACAAATAAAAATCCCTACAAAGTAAGTCCTCGGCCATGAAAGTGTTAATGTGGCTGAAGTTTCGTGGGTCTGAAACTGAAACTGGAGATCTTCATTAACCCCAACATTTTTTTTTCCTAGGCTGTTTAAATGTCATCACCCGCAGCGAGAATAAAATAAAAACGGGCGTTTGTAATATAGATGAAATTTAAAAAAAAAGGAGGGGGGGCTTCTACAATAATGAGAAAAATAAGAAGAGGTAGCTGTCTTTTTTAATTCGGAGGCTACAGTAATTTTGTGTGTATAGTTGAGGACGTGAAAGTATCCGACATTGGCAATTTCGGTCGCTATGGACAGACAAGGACTAATGTTCGTGTGTGTGTGTAATTCACTGGGTCGGTCAGGGTCACTTGAAGGTCGTGATCGTCAGCTTTTACCCTCCTGGAAGGGAGCTGAGAGCTCATATAGTCTGATGTAAGGGCAAGGCTGTGACCTTCACACACGCACACACCCATCCCTTTCTTCAAGTAACCACCCACTTCGTCAGTGAAACTTTTCGCAACCTGAGCGAGGCGCGAACTCCGGTCTACCAGATGGCAAGCGAAAGTTTTACCACTGAGCCATTGAGCGGTATGTGTGTGTGTGTGTGTGTTTGTGTGTGTGTGTGTGTGTGTGTGTGCTCTTCTTCATGCCTAATTCCTACGGACCCCTGTGTAGTGACCGTCAATATCTAACAACTGAAGACCAAGACACCCGGTCCCAGTTTTATGCAAAGTTAATAATAATCGTTGCCATATTCATTTTATAGTGGCCTTAATGGGAGGCTTCCTAACACCTCTTCCTTAGCGACTTATTGTGAATACTGCACCTTCTTACTGCCTTGCATGGTATCTAACGAGGGGTGGGAAGGGAGGTCTGGTTGATGATGATGATAACGTTATGGATATCATGGTAATAAATACGGTGATTGCATAGATAGCATGAAAGAGAGTAATAACGGGTCATAAACAGGATTAAGTTACTTGGAAACATTTGCTACGCATCCGGGTTGGTTACCTATTATTACCGGGAAATAAGATGTGGATCTCTCGTCTATATTCCTTTCACTCTGACGACCTAAAATTGCCACTTGTCCATCTTGAATGCTGTGTTGTTGCCCAGAGTTATAACACTGTCTTTTTCTGCAACTGAATTACTCGAAACAAACTGGAAAAGGACGAAAATTTGCTGCTACTAGCCTCACTTCACGCTACGCCCCATCACTACAGGAATTACATTTTAAGCTGAATAAAACCATCTGGCTGCACCAACATACGGTATTCAAAAAATATCACCGATTTAGTTGGGCACGGTTGTTTGTGTTGGTGATGTCCCTTAATCATAAAATTTGGCCTCGTACGTTTGCTTAAAAATAAATAAATAAATAAAGATGTCATCGTTTACCAAGGCTTGACTTCAGGTTAACATATATGGCCACACCCACATCGAATCGCATAACCCCAATCACTCCATCACTGTCATCATCACCGCCATCTTAACTCGACTTCTCTTGTTCCTGTGGAGTGGGGAAATATTTTGAAAATTTTGTTCTGTCTTTTGCGGGACATGAATCAGAGACAAAAGGATCCCCTGGATACACTCCTATCTCCTGCGCCGTAGGTGGCTCAAGGCTCACCGCAACACAGGTGCTGGGCGGCCGGTTGGCACATGTCACACCTACACACTCATAATTCCACCTTTGGCATTTATGGAGATGGTATTTATTAGCAGTGGTGCCTTTACTCATGCGTGTAGAACCTTTTTGATGGTACAGCCACGGACAAAATTTCACTAACTATTCCAGTGCGTCTGCTTTACTCTTACAGTAGCCACTGATTCTCAAACTGGGAGCCATGGGATTATAGGGGGGCCATGGCGGGCGAGTGTTGGCAGTAAATCAGTGTCTGTGAATCGCACTTAGAGTCCTCTTGAATCTGGTTTCTCCACCTTCTACACACAAAAAGTAAAAGCCGAAACCGGTTGGATGTGGACCCACATATGAGATGTGCGTCATCGGTGACTCAACCTCGAATCAGTCGACTGAGTGAATGCAATCAGTGCCATCCATTCCACTGATATGTAACAAAACAAGCGTTTTGATTGACAGTTGTAAGCATTAAAATAAGTGGAGGGCACCAAAACAGTTTATTTCATCATTATCTGTTAGGGGCTTGAGTGAAAACCAAAGGGGGGCCACAAGGAGGTTAAGATACCCACGAGTGGGGAACTAGTGAAAACGTTTGAGAAGCACTGAGGTAGACCTTTGACAGCCGTTCTCCTCCGTGATGCATGATATAAAAGAGAATCGTTTATCCATATGTAAAGAAACAACAAGCATCTCTCACCTTAGAATATTAGCCAACAGAAGGACAAAAGAAGCAAAAAAAGGAGGAATATTAGGCGAACCTGCGAACCTGTGTCTCCTTTGTAATTATGATACCAGGCAGGGACAGCTGACACGCTCTCAGGCCCGTGTAAATAATGCACCAAACTGCACCACTTAATGCAGACGCACGTCACACGTTCATTTGCACTATGGCCCCCAGCACTCATTTCTGATCTATTATTCATGCACCTAACTCCAGCTCCTGCAGCCACACTGCATTCATCGCGAGTTTCCCGGACTCTCCCATTCGAAAGCATACTCGGAGCCATAATCAATAGGACGGAGGTTCAATTCCCGGGACGACCACGAGTCTTTATCCCAGCCTATTTGCACCTTCGTGATGTAGGATCCGGAAAGTAAAAAGTCGGCAAACTCAGCAGCACGGTGGACCCTACAACCATCCACACATCATTCAACCCGTGGCATCCTGACTTCACAAACCTAACCATACGCAAACGAATTTTTTCCCTTTTAATGATGCACTTCACATACACCTACCAGAGTAAGTCCGTTCCAAAAAATATGAGTGCCAAACCTTTGTCTTGTGCCTTCAGTACAAACTCCATCAAACCATCTCAATCTTCTATCAGTTCCCCAGCCTCTTCTACTTTCATACCCCAGCTTCTCACATTTATTTACCAAATCCATCCACCTTCGTTCACCACGCCTCCCTCCACCCTCAGACTCATACATATACGCGTTTCACCACCCTTTCACCATCCTACACCTGATCATACCATCTAACCACACTCTCTTCCATCCTCTTCCTCTTTTCTCCGCATTTTTTTTTACTAGTCACAGTATTTCTTATCCTATCATCTCTGTGCACTCAATACACACTCCTCAGCACTCCCATTCCCGCTGCTCTTACTCTTGACTTTTCACACTTACATTATACCACAGTCTCACACCCGTATGTTAATGTGAGCACTAACACACCTTCTAGTAATTCCCTTGTAGCCTCTAAGCTCAGACCTCGGTTTTGTGTCAAAGCCTTGAAGATTCATTGAGACATAAAAAAAGAAAGAAAACCAGTGATTCATTTAACCAGTGAATCATTGACCTGGATAATTCTTCCTGTCGGATAATGAACATCAGTAAGGATAATGAATGAGAAATGGGAGTCCAATTGCTCCCAGAAAAAATGACGCGATTCATGTCCACATTAATAAAAGTGCATCGTCTGTGTTCTTTATTCTGCTAACCTGCTGTTCTGTGTCCTCTGCGAAGGTGCGAGAAGGAACGTGTCAGAGTAAACACAGAGATGCAAGGTGAAGCTAAGGACATCACTCTCGCCATCAGATGTGCCAACACCAGGTAATGAGGTGGGCAGTACAGGGTGTTGTCTTTAATCCCTTCTCCAAGATGACGTTTCCTGAAGTTTGTCCTTAGTGCTGCCGGACTACTTCATTCAGCTTACTAGATTCCCCTGGTAGTGAAAGGATTAATGAAGGCTGTCTGCAACCCCTCCGGTCAAAATAATAATAATAATAAATGAATGAAATCGTCTGTAGATGGGATGAAAAGTAAATATGACTTTTTCGTGCAGAACTCTGAAGCAATTGACATGTTCAGTGCTGGATGCCTCTTTTTAGGAAGAAATTAGAGGATAGGGTTCGGGTTATATGCAGTTCAAGAATACGGTGACAGTCACGAAGAAGTGCTTTGGAAAGGATGTAAAGTCATAGTATGTCTTATTCTGTCATCGGGATATGCTGCAAAAAGTAGAAACTCTCCATCAAGTTTAAATACAGGAACTACAGTAAAAACCCGCAGTCTCTAAAGTGTGTGATTTTACAAACCCGAAGAAACCACTGTGTCCACGATACTTTAGAGCAGGAACAAACAGGGTAGGTCTCTCACAGGTATGGGCAGGTAGCAGGGGAGTAATGAGGGTGTATCGGGCAGGTGCGTATGCGTAGACGGCACCAGCTACACCTCAGCTCTCACGCCCACGCTCCTACACTCACGCCTTTAAGTAACCACGCCGCCTCATACCACCCCCCACCTTCGCTCCACTCCCGTCCCGCTCCTTACTTCTCCTCCCCCCATTCCTCACTCCTCACCTTCCCAGTTACTGATTGGCTGATAAAATGGGATATTAACCTGTGATTGGCCAGCTGAACCAGTGCGCACACCTGGCGGCCTGCCATGCGCTGTGAGAAGTGCCACCCTCCTGCCGCCTCACGCACTTCCAGAATCCCCCATACCCCTAGCGCCCCAAAATTTTCGTATACTATTAGTTTCGACGCACACACACACACTCACACACACACACACACACACACGCCAAGTTCCTCGTTTATAGACAGGCCTCAAGTTCGTAATTATAATTTAAAAAACAGAGACTTTGTTCAGGAATTATCAGTTACCAAGATTCCACAGACTGCGCCCTAAAGAGACGTTCACGCAGCCAAATATATATAAACAGAGAACTGCTACGTTGCTTGAACCTTAAAAGCCTTCCTGTATATGCGCAAATGAGGGGGGGGGGACTGTGCACACAATGGAAGTCTTATCCCGCAAGAAGGGTCCAGTGATGTCCTAAATGATCAAAACAACTCGTGATGCCCCAAGAACGTTAATCTGTATTCTGATGGAAGTGACTGTAATTTTGGATAGGATGTAAAGCGCTACGAGCAAATGCTAAAGTGTACTGACATGAAGGCAACTGTACTGTCATGAGAGCTGCAATTGAGTGACAATGTGCGCCGTCATGAAAGCAGGGATGCCAAGGTGGATGGGATCATGGGATATTTGTAGTATCCATTTTCTTGTTAAATTGCTTCCCGGGGATTTTCCACCACTCTTTTTTTTTCAGGGTAGATAAATTCTCCAGCTGAGTCTAAAAAGGGCCAGTGTCCCAGAATGCCAGTTATGAGTTTGATCCATGAAATACCATTTCAATTTACTTTTTCTTTCTCAGTGGTAAAAGGGTCAGTCTCTCTCCCCTTTGGTTGAATGAGAAATGCACATTTTGCTGGTTTAAGCCACGTCGTCGAGGGAATTTAAAATCTTTTGCTTCTCCTGGAAGATTAGGTTTTTGGATAGTACTTTTAATTCAAACTCGATCAAACTTGAAGAAGCGACTGAAGATAAGACAAGAAGTAATTCAATTCTAAGAACAATTAATCAAAGGTCAAGGTCGCAGAGGCAAGACCAGTGTTCGACCTGTGTGTGTAGGAGTTAACAAAATGTCTCAGTTTGAATCCGATTTTAACCAAACTTGGTGGAAGTGTTAAAGGTCAGGCTAGAAGCATATCTACTGTTTCTGAGAGAAACAGGTCAAAAGTCGACAAAGTTACAGAGCAAGGTCAAATTAAATGGTTTTTATCCAATGTAAACTGAACTTTGTAGAAGGGTTCAGATCAAAACAATGAAAAATATTCAGTTTTGAAAATAGTCAAAGGTCAATCTCACAAGGAAAATCAAAGGTCAGCATCACGGGACTCCAACAGTTTTAATCTAATTTTGAACCCAGAGCTGATGCAAGTGTTAAGGGTTAGTGAAGAATTAATTTAAATAATAATCTGTCGAAGGACAAGATCAGTGTAAAGTAAAAATTTGGGCCCTTAATTAAACCAGTTGGAGGACTCGTGTATTGCATTCAGTGAGTGCCCTTTCTTGTTTTGGAAAATAGCATCTTCTTTCCCTTTAAATATCCTTTGATCTGCAGAACAAGGAGGGAGAGGCGTACGTGCCCCACACTCTTCAAGGAGAGAGGGAAAAAAATCCTTGCCTGAATTAGTTGCACAAGTCTCGTCGCTATTTCAGTTCACGCTTGGTGCTTTGTTTTCTTCGAAACGTATCTTAAAGAAAACTAGTAAAACTTTAAATTTTATGGGAAGCTAAAATAACTGCTATCTCACACTTTTAGTCAAGCTTTACTTGCCATATTGTAACCATTCCTCGTTAACCTTCATTGACATTATTCCCCTAAGTGTTGTGACTGGTAATGAATGGTAAATAAAAATTCTGACAAGAAGGAGTACTCAGAGAGCGCAACATCCTCTCCCTACAGGTGGTCTGAGTCGAACGTTAGATTTTACCTTGTAACATTGAGCTTTGACCAACTGTTCTCAAAACTGAATTACTCCATCCTTGCCTGACCCTCAGCACATCTACCAAGTCTGGTCAAACTGGATAAAAACTGTCTGAGTTGATCTTGCCATGTGAACCTGACATTTGATCTGTTGTTCTCAAAATCGAATCTCTTCGTCATTCCCTGATCTTCCATTCTTCCATCAAGTTTGGTCTAAGGCGGATAAAAAGCTATTTGGGTTATACTGTAAACACACACACACTGCCACACACGACAAGGAAAACAGCAGGCCATCACTTCTGTCCTCTACTGGTCTTCCATCTTTATATCTTCCTTCTGTCCTCCCGGTGCTGGAAAGGGCCACCCTCCTGTAGTAGCATCAACAGACCCAGCTTGCTCAACTAGTGTACCTGGTTATACAAGTGTCCCTCAGCTGCTTCCTTATCCCCCAGAAGGAGGACAGTAAACTGCAGAGCACTAAGAGAAGGCGATAGAAATGTGTTCGATGGAATTTGTCAGCATATGAGCGGACAAGGCTAGATATAATGTTCGTAAGACCGTCCATGAATAGCAGGAAGAGAACTGGTGAAAGTAGCGACCCCTGAGGAACTCCATTACTGATAGCTCTAGGAGAACGGTGAATTGTGTGTGGCGTAGAAAAAGAAATGTACGTAATGGTTGCATGTCGCCATTTTGTTTTTTTTTTTTTTACACTTTCTCTCTCTCTCTCTCTCTCTCTCTCTCTCTCTCTCTCTCTCTCTCTCTCTCTCTCTCTCTCTCTCTCTATTGTAATTTATGATCTCCAGACCGAGAGTTGTGCTTATAAACAAAAATTCACAAATGGTAGGCTACATTGTATACGAGGAAATGAATTCTTCGCAATAGCAGTAAAAATTCACAAAGATCTAACCAAAAATTTTTATTCAACAAATACAAAATGAAATAATATACATTCTAGTAGTGAAAATTCCTGTGAGCAAAACTGTGAATGGTACTCGACCTTTAGGCTGCCTCACATACACCTTGAAAATATAAATACCTGTGTACCTAAATATGCTTTGATTATGATGAATTTCCTATATGTTGAAGGCTTTGGATCATAATAGGTTGAAGAGTGCTTTACTTACACACACGCTGGAAATACCCCCAAACACCTTCCTTGCGATTATTAGTATTTTATTCCTACTACGGCCGGACGATTGCCCTCAGGTTATAAAAACCGACGTTGTGAAGGGGTTAATACGAACAGCGTGTGGTTAATTACTTATATGTTGAGCATTTCAGTTGCAGGCCCTCTGACGCCACTTCCGAACAACACCGCATTATCACACTAAATAACAAACATGTCTTTACGTACAAATTCACGGTGACATTTATTAACCTCACTTACATTCTGATATTTACATATAAGCTTTGATTATGGGCTGAACTGTAGAGTTATTTCCACTAAAATTCACTTCTGTTGTCGGTGCCTGTGCCCCTCTGTTTCCGCTTCCATAATTACATTTGGGAATGATACCGGTGATCGCACGAACCATGGACATGACCATTATTCAAACGGTTATAATGGGATCCTTAGTAACTTCCATATATTTCATCAATTAAGCTTATCATGTTGGAAGTTCTTATCATGAAAAACTTTGTAAGCTCCACACTTCTTCAGTTGAGCTATTCATGCTGGGACTTCTTTCCGCTGAGATGAAGCTGTAGAAGTGACCCTAAAATTCTTCGAAATTTCTCACCACCGCCAGTGCCGCGTTATTTTGCTCCTCCACTTAATCCGTCCACCTCGCTCTCAACCTTCCTTTTGGCATTCTCCCCCGAATTTTGCTTCCGTACATTCTTTTTTCTTAACATTCTCCATGTGTAAACTACCCCAATATACTTACCTTAATTATAGGCTACTTATTACATTACCTCCCTTTCATTTTGCTTGCACACTCGTTCATTTCTCCAAGTATATTTTCAGATCGCTCCTTATACACTCCTCAAGAAGTACCTCCACATGCATTTATTACGTCTTCCCATGCATTTCTCAAGCAAGTCCATGTAACCTTACTTCAGATAAGTCCACATGTATTCCTGGGGAAACTTCACATACACTGCTTAGGTAAGTAATCTACATGGTTTTCAGTCAGACAAAAATATGTGTTGTGTGTTTCAGGTGATGAAGAACTGTCCCACCTGTTTTTTACTGAACGTTTGCTGTGTTGGTTGTATGAAATAAATGACGTCAGAACCAGTGTGGATTTACAGCAACGCTGCTGCAGAGACTGCAGTACCCACTGCAAAGGTCATTAGCTGGTTCACGTCCATTGTTGTTGATAAACAAGTCGCATGATAGGGAGTCGGGATAGTTGATCTTGGCTGTGGCCAGAAGAGTCAGGTAACTCGATAAAGAAGAAGAAGGTGGCCGTACACCGTGTGGTATGGAACGCTGATTTTGTACGTCCATGCAGTTCTGCAGTGTACAACGTCCCCGTGTGGTAGCTTCAGGATTGTGTCTGGATCAGGGGTTGGTGTGAAGAGGTGACTGCTATGGCCTATCTGGTACGTTTTTCTGCTGCTCTTGTTTACTTTTTATATAGTATCATATGCCCTTTCTGTGTTTGTACTCAGTATGATCGTTTGTGCCCCATGCATGCGCCAGTGTATCCCTTTGCTCTCATGTACAATACCCTTCCTGCTTGGCCTTCAGCGATAACGTTCCCCTGAATATTGGGACTTCTAATGAATGGTAAATAAAGAATCTGGATAGAAAAAACGGAGTTGGCGGTGTGCAGGGGTGGCTGTCTTAATGGCCTCCTTCCTATGTCTCGTACGTCCTGTATTTCTCATTTTACGTTTCTTTGCCATATTCTTTCTGGCTGTGCTTGGCCTTCACTAACCTATCGTTCCTCAGAGTTGGAGCCTATAATGAAGCAAAAAAAAAAAAAAAATCTAGACAACAAAAATACGTAATGTGTTTGTTATGTTGGTGTGCAGCGGTGACTGTTGTATGGCGTCCATCTTTGTTGTGTTGGTGTGAAGGGAACTATCCTACGGCCTGCGTCTGGTATCCCTGTTAAACTCCCTGTCCCTATACCGCTCCCGCCGCTCCCTCCTCTGCTGCCGCTGCTTCTCCCGCTCCTCCTCGCTCAGCCCCGCGTAGCTCAGCAGGGGCCACGGTCTCCTGCTGCCCCCTGCTGAACACACAAAAATCCCTCTAAAATAGGTGGAATTGAAGTGAACTAAAAAAAAAAAAAATCTTTCACTCGCCATTTGCAGTAACCTGTTCACAAAATCAAATTGGTCACCTGTAATAAGGACAAAATTAATAGTTTGACAGGAACAAGGACCTACGAAGAGATGTCGTCATACTGAAAAGGCTAATGAATATTGTGCCAAGCCCCTTCACAACTCGACACCTCTCCTTTATTGAATAGAATTGCATTGCGGTAATAAAACAACAAAAAATAAAAAAAAGACAACGTACTGAATGGGAGAGAAGAAATGAGGTTTGGTCACTCACACAGTTCCACCACTTTTCGAAACCAGAAAATTGAGTGCCCACTGCAGAAACAGAAAATAACAAAAATAATTAAATAAATAAAAGTAATTTGTTACGGATTTTTTTTTTTTTTTTTACGAGACCAAAAATTCTTGAATCTTGCATGGAGTAAAAGCGAGGTGAAAGTAATACATGTGCGAAGTAAGATGCTATTCTGGCATACGCGAAGTGAAAACTGTGGAGCCGTCTCTGTTACATAACGTTTACGAAGCTTTCTCGGGAACTCGTAAAAAATGGCACATATACACGATGCACACGTCCACAGAGCATAGGCTGGCACGATGAGAACACAGAGCACACACGCACACATAAATGCACTTGTGAATAGAAAGCGCACTGCATGACGAGCACAGAATAATCGTGCAAAACCGGCCGCTTAGCATGACACCCACCTCATTCATCACATCTGCGAGGGGGACGCGGTGGCCGGGTTTATACTGGATTGGACTGAGATGCGGAAACTCATGCATTCATAACCCGATTGTTGCAAGGAATAGTTTGAATATTTTGCGTCTCATTCACCTTATTCGTACAACTTGTATGCATCATCAACAGGAGGGATAAGATAATGCTTCTAAAAACGACTTGCACAGCTCCTCCATATGGTCTGAAGGAATATGAACACTCGCGAATATCTTTAGATTTACACTCACTGATACACTACTGCCATTTCTACCTGCAACCACATGCACCCACCACCACATCCACCTACCACAGCATCCACTTACCACCACATAAATCCGTCATTGTAGGCACCAACCACAACATCCATCAACCATCATGCACCATCATATTCAATTACCGCTGCACTTCGACTGTGTCTACCTAAAACTACATCCAGCTACACCGCTAAAATACACCACACCCAAAACCACCACCACTACCACGTCAACAGCAAACCATACCACACCCACACCCTCCACACCTCTCCATGACCACTTTCACAAGATTGTTGGTCTGGTGTTGGTGTTCGCTTGTAGTTTCCCTCGTTGTCACACAATGGGTTTTCTCTCTTTAAAGGTATTGTTTATTGGTTTTTCTTTTTTATTATTTTTTATGTCTGTTGTCGTTGGTAGTGCCGCCGAGGAAGTTTCTCATTATCTGATCTGAGCTGCTCGGCATTAGTTAAAACACTGTCTTGTTGATGTGTGATGCCAAGGAAAGAACTATGAGACTGAGTGATTATGTACGGGAGGGTCAGTGATTTGTAGGTGTAGTAAGCAAACCACTAAGAATAAGTCTTATGTACTACGAGCGTAAATGTAAGACGTATTGTAGCCTGCAGAAGATTTTGCCTGGACATTTAAGCCTTTGAATAATTTACTTATCCTACCACTGTCGCGTAGCAGTGACTGAACAAGATGGGCTGTCACCAGACTTGTGGATGGTGTCGTGTCCTGCAAGGAGGATTCGTGGCAGTAAAGTTGCTTACTCAAGGGAATGAAGGTTCCCATTTTCTTTTCAGGCTTGGGAAATATCGTTCATGTGCTCGTCAAACCAGACACGGTTTACTGAGGTTACATAAGGATTTTTGTTTTCCTGACTCCTTCCCCCTTTTGGTGCAAACTGATCAGTCCCACAAACTGATCAGTCCTACAAAGGGGAAACCGGGGTGGCTAAAACTACCGTAAGAAAAACGCTACATAAATGCGACCACTCATATTTCTGACGTATTCACACGTTTGATTTTCACGGAGTTTTCACACCAAGATTTCACCTCTTGAGAATATCTTCCTAGTCAAAACCGCAGAAAGACTAGGGGTGTCATCGTTGGTTCGCCGTAGCTTACTCGTGAGTGTCATTTCTTAACTTCTCATCTTCTCATTCTCCGTTAATCAGGGCAGCGATCGTTTTGTTCTAGTACCTCCACCTGCCTCCCTGCCTGGAATACACTCGTGACATCTGATTAATGACCTACTCCCCGCCCTCTAACAAAAACCATGATTTCCCCCCTCCCCTTCAAATCACATGCCTGAATAGGTGTCACTGCAGTCCATGTCACATCTAGCTTTATTTTCGTGTTGTCGGCAAGAAATCTAGGATAGTTTTGCCCATGTTCAGAGGTGCATTCAGAAACAGGAAAGCAAGTAGCCCCTGTCCACCAGAATATCTTGTTTCGTCTGTCAGTTTTTGTGGCAACTGACGTAATGATTTAAGGAGATGGCTTTACGCATAGAGAAGCTCAGTGCGAAGTAGTTCATCGGGGGATCCTGTTTATTGTAGCTGTTATACCTACAGATAGGCTTATTCCTACACTCAGAGATAGAAATACATAGGCTGACTATCCCTTTCATTATTGAGGTAACTTAGATGTATGTCTTCGTTAAACACCACAAACAAAGCCGTAAGAATTCAACCTAACAATGACACCCAGCGCCCTGATGTGGTGTGTTGACGTGCACATAATTGTAAACACAGCTAATTTGGTTGTTATCAGTCCTGCGAAACAGGATGGTATTATTTTCGGCAACGCTTCCTGTACCGGTACGCTAGATTCAGCAGCCTGCATTTGTGTGTGTGTGTGTGTGTGTGTGTGTGTGTGCGTGTGTGTGTGTGTGCGTGTGTGTGTCATAGGCTTTTCGATGGATCAGAATGAAACTTGCCAGGTAACTTCCTCGTGTTACTGGGAAGGTCTTCCACATTAAACAAATATCCAACCATAATTTTTCCGGGCGAAGTCAGTTTCCCTCGCCAAATTAAAAATGCACAGAAATAGTGAAAGAACAGATATGGCTTTGGCATCTTTGTACATGCTGTGCAATGGACTGTCATCCATAATGCGATATCTGGGAAGCGTGACCCCCACAGTGATTCTTGAGGGTCAGTCTCCTCCCAAAAATAAAAACGATCAGAAATTTGGGAAAGTGAGCCCATGGATTTCAACAAAACTTCTCAGGTCACTTCGTCTGGTTTCTTGATGATGCCTTCCAGTATATAAAATTTTCCACCATTATTTTTTTTTGGGGGGTCATCCCTTTCAAAACTTATAAGGATACAAAATAGAGGGAGGAGGGCAAATATGACTCTGATATTACATACTGTACAATGGACTCACACTCGTAAGGCGACATCGGTGGAGCTTGATTCCCTAGTGATTTTTTGGGGTCAGTCGCCACATGAAAATTTGTACGATCAGAATTAGGGGAAAGTAAGCTCATGGATTTTAAAGAAATCGGCATACATATCGCAAGAATAGGTGTCAGTGCTGTTTTTGTAGTTGTCTTTATTGCTGGTGTCGCTGTTAATGATAGCTGTAGGGAGTAGCGCGTGTCCTGAGGGGAATATTAACTTACACGCCACGTACGCTTTCACTCGCCGCCTTCACCCTCCCTCCTCGCTACCATTCCACCCTACTCTTTCTCCATCCTCCTCCTCCTCACCACCCTACACCCCGCCCACCCTTTCTCCATCCTCTTTTCCTACACTCAGCCCATTGCCCATCCTCCATCATACCTCCTCCTACTGGCCTAACACCTTCCTTCAGTCCTCCCTTCCCTCTCTGTCCCTTTCCTTCATCCCTATATCTTTCTTTCATTATTCCTTCCTTCCTCTTCCTTCCCTCCCTCCCTCCTCTCTACTCCTTCCTTCAGCCATCCCTCCTTCCCTTTCCTTCGTCTCGTTCTTCCTTCTCCCCCGTCCTTCATCTTTTCTTCCTTCCCTCCCTTCATCCGTTCCTTATTCCTTTTCCTTCCTGGTTGACCTTCCTTCATTCTATCCTCCTTCCCTTCATTCCTCCATCCTGCCCCTTCCTTTCCTCTCTACCTCCCTTCTCTCCGTTTCTTGTCTACCCTCATCTTCTCTCCTATGCCCTCCACCTCCTTCCTTCCCTCCTACTACTCCCCCCCCCTCCCTCCTCCCTTAACTCCTTCCCTTCGCCCTCGGCTCAAAAGTAACCACGTAACACCTGTGGGAATTTAAAAAAAAAAATGCTTCCTGCCCCTGACTTTCACCCTCACTCACTTTCTTCCCAACCCCTCCCTCATTTCCTCTCTCTCTCTCTCTCTCTCTCTCTCTCTCTCTCTCTCTCTCAGCACTCCAGGACTCATACCTTAGACCCAAGAGGACGCCTGAGACTTTTTTTTTTTTAAGATTTAGTGTGACTGCCTCCAGGTCATTTAATTCACCTTAGGAACCACCCTGACCTTTGGGGCTTAAAGTTGATCTCACTTGACCTGCTTCCCACCTGTATGATCACTGGCCACTCCCTTAATTACAGGTAACGTATTGACTTATTGAACCTTAACATTAACTCAGATTTTCCCCACGCTTCTAAGATGTGTGTGTGTGTGTGTGTGTGTGTGTGTGTGTGTGTGTGTGCGTGTGTGTGTGTGTGTGCGTGTGTGTGTGTGTGTGTGTGTGTGCGTGTGTGTGTGTACTGACCTACGTAGAAAGTGGTGTAGTGGTTGGAAGTATCGCAGCAGTAGTGAAGATGGCGCCGGCAGCAGATGTCCTGGGTGTAGATGCCAAACAGGGCAAGGATGCTGGGCCAGGCGTTCACTGTCCTCACCAGCACAGTCACCGTCACTATCAACACCATCATAGTCGTAGTCACCAACCTCATCTTTCTAGGCCTGAAATATTAGAGAGAGTATGCATCATCATCATCATCATCATCATCATCATTGCCATCCCCTTTTTTCTATCTTAAGTAATTCCAGGATAACCGGATTTAAGGTCGAAGAGCAAGAAAGAGAGAGAGAGAGGGGGGGGAATTTAAATCATTTTTATTAACCTTCTCATCGTCTGAAACTCCTGTATTTTTTTTTTCAGTCAACGCCAGACGATTTATTCAGTTCAGAGCGAGTCATAAAGCCTGGAAGTGTTAATACCGTCACCTTTACCTCTTCCATGGTCGGAACAACTCTGCCATTCTACTCAATCTTACCTCAAACAATTTATTTAGCTGAGTTAGTCATAGGAGCCTGAGTGTTAGTCCTCAACGCTAGCTGTAATGAGTCAGTGTACGGAAGAAAGACTGATTTATTTTGCATCATGCACATTAACACTATTGTAACCTATTTACATCCCTTTAATATCGTCATACTTTCAACAGTAACATGCAATAGTCTACTGAGGTGTAATATGCGGAATTAATCGCTAAGGAAGAGGCTTTACGAAATCTCAAATAGTGATGGTGATAGTCCAAGCAATGTTCATTTCGGATCAGCGTTCAGTCTGCCATGTACTCCTGCCTCACGTCACGGTACCTGAGTTAACTACCGCCGTCATCAGCGTCACTAACGGAAATAGGGGACATTATGTAGTAGAGGGAAACTGGGCTTACATTTAGGGGAGGAGCGTGACGGATGGGGAATACGTCATTTTAACCCCTTCGCTACTACAGGTCTCCTCTTAGCTCAGTAATATCGTTTGGCGGTATCGGGTATAAAATGGAGCAACTGTTATCGTATTAAATAAGTTAAAAGAATGATGCTAAAGTGTTGTTCACGGCAAAAAATATGTCAAACTGAACGAAAATCCCCCTCCCCATAGTTCTCTGTCAGCATTATGTTTACGAAGATTCCTCACTTATAGCCAAACGTCAGAGTGTTCTTCCTTCTCATACCTTCCTGCCGTGTTTTTTTTTTTTTTTTATCACAGCACCTTATATCACCACGGCCAACAGGGGGATGTCGATGAACTTTTGATTGTAACAGTATTCAGAGTTACACAAGCCTTTTAAAGTCAGAGTATCCAAGCTTACAATTCACAAGCCTCTGTTTTCTCCGTTTTTGGCAGTGAAGGAAGGGGGACACCAAGAGAGAGAAAACCTGGAGCTAGGTAACTGTAATGAACAATGGCGGTGAGGAGAGAAGACGGTGGGAGGGGAGTTGGTCAGTTAAATGTCCCTCAGAAGTAAGGTAACGACCGGAAGATCTACATTTGCGTGGTGCCACCGAAACACTGCGGGGAGTTTCACCGATCATTATACAACCCCACCCATTAGCAGACCCCTCCCGCCACACCTTCCCCCCACCACACACACCCACACACCCTCGTCCCTATCCCTGTCTTCCCCCATCCTTCACCCCTCCTCCCAGTCCTCACCTTCACCTATCCCCCGCCCCTTCGTTCCTATCCCCACCTTCCCCTACCCTCGACCCCCTCCCTATCCCAGCTTTCCTCAACCTCCACTCCCGCCTCCCTATCCCCACCTTCCCCTACACCACAAACCCTTACCCCTCCCTCCTGTAAATATGATGGGCTGAGGCAGAACATGAGAGTAAAATCCGCAAAAACAAGTGTGTCGAAGACCGCTGACATCATTTCCCTTCAAAACCGTGAACCACCAACATCATCCCGTCAGAGCTGAGATTATTGGGAGTGCTGACAGCTTATCCGGCACTGTGATGGTAGGATGACATTACTTCCTGCCAGGCGAGCCAGTGTGGTTAAAGAATGCGGTAGTTTCCGGTCGTAATGGTTAATTCGTGGGACTGTGACTGACCGCAATAACAAGAGGATGCTCCCCCCGCCCTCCCCCAGGCTTAGTTCCCTGTAGCCCGATGGAACACAGCACCAAGAGAATGTCAAGGCAAATCTCCTGAGGGTATAGTTGTATTTTACTTGATTTGTCCGAGAATTTGGGTTTAGCAAGATCTCATTAGGCTTGGCACAGATTGAAGACAGTGCATGTTTTTTTCTCTCCTCACGCAGTCCACCATCCTCATTTCGGAGGATAGGGAAGTTAAGGGACGTTTGCATAACTGGGCAGCAGAACCATACAAATCTATCAGTGGCACCACGTGAAGGCGTCCGTCTCCAGCGCATTCAAGATAATGTGCTGAAGAACATTGCCCCTAGAATGTACTTAAGCATTTTTTTAAATATTCCTGCGGCCCCTTAGCTTTGAAAATAAATAAATAAATAAGTAAATAAAACGCTTTCATTACGAGTGATTTTTCGTACATTGAATAAAATCATCTGACGGTAGCTGGGATAAAATATGGAGAGTGCCGTTTTGCTGAAAGTTCAGGAGACCTTCAAATCCCTTCACTACGATGAGTCTCCCCTCCCCCTCAAAAAAAGTCTTTGGATGAGAATATAAAATATAAAAAGAAAAAAGTCGTTGGATGAGAGAATATAAAATAATAAACAATTCATCGTAAGAAGAGTTTTAGCCCCCTTTCCCCCCCCCCCCCTTTTCCCTATGTATGAACAGTCTCTGCTCTGCATGCTGGACTTTTGTTTTCCATGTTACACCCGTAACTTATAAGGTGAGAGCAGGTGTTTATGTTTTGGCCTGTGTGTGTGTGTGTGTATGTGTGTGTGTTGCCAAAATATCTCGAAAAGTTGCGGACGACTTTTCACCAAACCTTCAGAAAACAGCAACTGTGTGGATGTGCAGAAACCTATTACTTTTGGTGAGGTTGGGATTTGATCAACGATGACCAAATACCAGCCGCCATATATTTATCGCCTGCCTTTGGCAAGGCAAGGCAATATAGTTTGTGTGTGTGTGTGTGTGTGTGTGTGTGTGTGTGTGTGTGTGTGTAAATACTGAGAACTTGTTAACCTTATATGATGGCCAACCAGTCCTAAGCTGAAGTTGTAGCTAGAAACTTATGGAGGTAGCAGAAATATAATAATAAATAAGACTGTTCACGTCCTGTAAGAGTTACTAGCCAATATATCGACACAGACGACTAATTCGAGCTTTTAATAATCCGAGAATACTGTGCACTGGTAACCGATAGAGGAGCGAGGGTGTGAATGGTGAAGGTGTGAGTGGTGATGGCGTAAGACTCACGGTGTGGCTGCAGGTGTGGTCACAGTGATACAGGTGAGGGAGCAGCTAACACTTTCTTTTATACACCTCGCACTCTCCATCACCCCTCCCTCTTATGTCCCCCCCACGCTCCCCTTTCATTCCCCCCTTCCCCTCTTCCTACCTCTTTCACCATCCCTTCCCTCTTCCCCTTTACTCCTCATCCCTCCCTTTCATATTTTCATTTCCCCTCTTCCTGCCCTTGTCACTTCTCCCTCCTCCCCCCTCATCCCTCTTTCATTTCTTTTCTTCCTCCTTACCCTGGCCTTGTCACATCCCCCTCCCCCCATTCCCCCTCGCCTCTCTCGTATCCCATCTCCCTCTCGCCCTACCCCGTTACCTCCCCACCTCCTTTCAGTCTATCCCTCACATCTCTCTCCGCCGTCTCTGTCATCTTACCCAATCCGACTGTGGCATGTGACTCTATTAGGTGCGAAGTATTTATTAGTAATCTGTATTTATTATTATGCGAACGTGATTATATAATGCATGGGGGTTTGATATTTCTGTGTGGGTCTTAAAAGTAGGAGTAAAAATTGAAGCAGCTTGGTATGAGAGAGAGAGAGAGAGAGAGAGAGAGAGAGAGAGAGAGAGGGGGGGGGGGGGTCTAGGCGGTTCAGGGTGAAGGGCAGACTCGAGTGAGGTGGCAGTGAGAGGGAAGGTGGAGCACACTAGTGAGGCTGTGCTGGCTTTGTTGATTAATCTGAATATCTGACTGTCTATACCTGATGTAAGAAATGAGCTCCCTATGTTTAAATGCTATACTTCTGTAACTCAGCCCGGATCCTCGTGCCATATGCAGCCTATTTCACATAGTTCTGTGGCAGAAAAAAGACAGTGCTACAGTTTTCCATCCTTTGCATAGCGCGTTGTTACAAACATTGTATTCTAGTGTTAATCTGTCGTCACAGCTTAGCATTCAGGTTGGAGAGATGGCAGCTTTAGGCCAAGTTTGAGTTAGAGTAGTATAGAACCCTCCATTTTTCTTGACCTTCGCACATGCATACACACATCCCCCTTGCTCAAGGGGGGACAGTAACCACCCACTTCATCAGTGAAACTTTTCGCATCCCAGGCAAGGCGCAAACCCGTCTTGGCAGATGCTAGGAGAGAGCATTACCACTCAGCCGGGGAGTGGTGTGTGTGTGTGTGTATTTGTGTGTGTGTGTGTGTGGCCAAAATATCTCGAAAAGTGGCGGACGACTTTTCACCAAACCTTCAGAAAATATTAACTATGTGGATGTGCAGAAACCTATTACTTTTGGTGAGGATGGGATTTGATCAAAGATGACCAAATACCAGCCGCCATATATTTATCGCCTGCCTTTGACAAGGCAAGGCAATATAGTTTGTGTGTGTGTGTGTGTGTGTGTGTGTGTGTGTGTGTGTGTGTGTGTTTGTGTGTGCCCAACATATCTCCAAAAGTTGTGGACGAATTTTCACGAAACCTTCAAGAAATAGTAACTACGTGGATGTGCAGAAGTCTGTTACTTTGGTGAGGATTTGATTAAAGACTAGTGAATGCCACCATATATATTTTCAGTATAGTGTTTGGCTTTTTGTGAAAGTGACTGAATACCGCAGAGTTTTGCAATTTTTCTTCAGATTTGGTTTGTAGGTAATTTGTACTGTATCCAACAACATACTTTGGTGGGAGATTAGAATTCGGCCCCCGAATGCTTTGTTTTATTTTTAATATGGATTTGACTACGTTCACATTGGGCTACAGAAATGAAACCAACCTAGAATATCAGAGTAAAATATATGGATTACACCATATCTTATATTGTTTAAGCAAACATATACGGTATTTTTGCAAAGCAGAATTTGAAATTAGCTGAAAACTAGAGGGGCTGCTCAGAAAGGGCAGCGATGTCTGATCAGTCTGCATCAAAACTGAGTCATACCCTCCCATCCCCACATAAGAGTGTACATATGGATTTTCAATCCAAATTAGATCGAGCATTCAAAATTACTTTTGTACCTTGAACTCTGCCCTTGACCCATAGCCAGTGACCTTGGCCTTTGACTGATCTGCATCTAAGTCAAATACATTCTCCCCAGGCCCACACACAGTGCATGTGCCAATTTTGATAGACGTCAGATTAAGCATCCATGAGATAATGCCACACCCACAACATTGACTTTCATCCATGACCTTTGTTCAATCTGCACCAAAATCAGATCACTTCTTCCCAAACACCCACACAGTGTATGCAACATTTATCCAAACTGAAATAAACAGTGTTGAGATACTGTATCTTAACATAGGTACAAACATATATCAACCCAGCCATTGGGGAGGCAAGTTAGCCCAGGTCTGTGTCAGTTCCAGTACTGGATAAATGGGAGGGGTTGGCATCAGGAATGGCATCCGGTCATAAAACTGGGCAAAATGAGGAGGATGGAGTGGATGCTAGCCAGGCCACCTCACCCAAGACCCTCTTGAGCCATAGCCCCATCCAGAATAGGTGGTGGCAGCCTTTCTAGAGTTGGGAAAGAGTGGGCACAAAGAAGGTTGGCCAGTCCACTTCATCCCCCACTTCTTCACAGCATCACTTAAGTTGCAGCCCCAGCCAAAAAGGGTGGTGGTGGCTCTTTCTGGGTAGAGAGCCTGTGCATGGAGTGCTACCTTATGGTGGTGTGCAGGCTTGGATGCTGCATCAACTATGTGGGGCCATACTAGACAGGCCTATTAGTGGCAGACAAAGCACTCCCCCCAGCCCAACTCGGTGACAGTCCTAAGCCACGATAAATGGGGAAGGAGGTTGGTGTCAGGAAGGGGATCCAGGAATAAAAAACAGTAGAAAACTACTGGACCATGCCACACAGCGAAGACTGGTCAGAGAATTGACCCCACATATAGAGGTGGGAAAAGATGGACGATAAGGAAGATACACACATACTGTATATACTATATCCAGAAACAGGCTTGATCACAGTAGCTACACTTTCAGTGTCACAAACAAACAAATATAAGCAATAAATTAATCCTAATAGAGGTTAAAAAGAAAGGCAACTTTTTTTATTATTATTATTAGCAAAACCAGAAGCTCAAACATAATTTAGCCCAGGAATCATTGCTCATATAATACACTTGTTTTCTGTACAGCTCTGTATATTGTGACATAAATACTGTAAGCTATTAATTTTTTAAAAGCTAGTGATATGTACAACATACATATCAAAACAGCCAACATAAAGCACCCTTACTTATACAGAAGTGAAAAAAAATGGAACATTATACACAGCTCTGCAATAAGCCAAACATCCATCATACAATGCCCACATATCTCTCAAGCTGAATATGCCCCACGTAAGAAGACTGAAGAGGTGTTGGACAAGGCAGCACCAGCTTATATCCTTATATGTTCATGCACAACCTCAGCTTGTAGTCAGACTTCCCTGAGTAAAGGGGAAACTGCATTAGCCTTTATTCACTTATATTTGCTTATATTAAAAAATGTACAGGCAGACCCAGAGATATGATACCCCGGCATAGTGATGGTGGTAGAAATACCACCTTACCCCACCAAACGATGGCCAAATCCCAGTGTAACCCCATCCATATACAGACTGAACCACCATGGGGACATGACATCCCTGTTTCAATTCAACATTCTGATAGAAAAATTCACTCAGTTCACTATCCACATGTACTGCAGCCTTAGCACCCTCATACATACAGTATTCTTCACAGTATTCAACTTCCCATTTACTTCTTATATTCTTAGGAATAATAATAATAATGATAATAAACAGAAAAAGAAGATAGGTGATTGGGAAGCAATTTGTAGAAAAACATTTTTTGATCTATCAGGTGGAACTAGGTTTTCAGGGCCTTTAATGGTGAAAGAATGGGACTGTGGCCCATTCAGTTGGGCAAATTTTGGTTAGTGTCTCATTCAGTCAGAGTCTTTCTGGCACTCTGGATCATACCTCACCCAACCCTATTGTGGGAAAGGAAGTCTGGATGACTGAGGATGATGATGATTTTTGGTCGTATCAGTCACTCTGATATTCACTCCAGTTTTGTTATGTGTTTGGTAACTGTATGAATGAAGAGAAAATATCAAATGGCAATCCCATACATCAATTACAAACATTCATGAATATGCCCCTGGGAAGAAATGCTGAGACAACTGAGCGACTGTTTAGTAGTGGAGGTTGGGTTGCAAGAGATCATATAGCCTGGAGAGTTATGGTACAGCTCATATTTGCAAACATGCAGAAACTGTAAAATTCATTCATTCATTCATCATTTCATCTAGTGTTGCCCCATGAGGAGCATAGAAACCTGGGGCTAGACAAATTGGTCCCAGCTTTTAAGATGAAAGTGACCAGCCTCACTCATCCCTCAGCGGTATTATGTGAGCAATAAGCCCCAACCACCACGTGGATATAAACCTGCACTGGCTTAATCCGATTCGAGTGCCCTTAATTCCTTACTAAACCACCAGGCGCCATAATTTAGTTATATGGGTACCGCTCAGCGAAGGAAATGGTTTCCTGGTGTACAGGAAACCACTTGGCTTGTCACTCAGGTTAGGGTCACCCATAGACAGAAGGAAGGGGAAAGAATGAAGGAAAGAAAGACAGAAGAGGAAAGATGGAAAGAAAAAAAGAGAGGAAAAGGCAGGCACCTGAGAGCAGCACTACATCGAGTGAGTGGATGTTGAGCACCCCCACCGACCAGTAAACTTAATAAAATGCTAATGCTTAATCAGCAACGTTTAAAAACTTTAGCACATACATGAATGATGCACACATTTTTGTATTCTCCATTTACTGTTTTCAGCAACTATCCCTAACTGAATATTCTATCCATACATTCCATTATTTTTTTATTTTAAATCTTTACTCTTTTTCATAAAATCAATATTCGGTGAAATTTCTACAGCACTCAGCTTATTTTCAAAACTGTTCTGTTAAAACAACTCCACAAGCTACATATCATCCAGCCACAGGTTACCATTACTTAAATACTATACTGTATTGTACTGTAAAGATAGTTATGTACTTCTGTTTCCTAATACAGGTTTTCAAGGACTGTATTTCCAATTTTTCTTGCCAATATAAGTTTTTCAAGTGGCTAAGTTTTGTCAGCCATAAAAGCACATGACTATTATATTCCTCAGTAATATACTGGTAATTATTCACAAACTAACATTAAAAAAAAATCTCCAATGGCTCCATGAACAATACATGGGTTTAATAATACTAAACAGTAAATACAGTATGAAACAACCCACCCCATACCCCATGCTAAGCATCATGCTAACATCTACTGCAGACGTACTGAACCACCGCTGCTGCCACTGCCTCTGCCGACTCAATGCATCCATCCATATTGGAGTGAGTAAATCCATCCCCTCCAATCACAAGACCTCCACCAAGGGTGACACTTCCAGGCAGGCCAGGGAATGCTGATGTCACCTGTAAAGAGGAGATGACAGGAAGAGATACCGATTTAATTTTTTCTCTTCTGTCACTCGCTGATGCGAGTCTTTACCAATTAACAGTACAGTATTGCCCGCAACTGCCATCTGAATGGAGACGAAGGTAACATATGTCGGCCTATATAGGCTCAGACTATGCAGGGTATGATTCCTGAATCAGGGTGTTTGAACCAGTTTGCTGACCATACATATAACACTTTCACATTTTTGTTGATGCCAAACCAATACAAAAAATTGCATTTGCTGTCTAAATTAGCACGCTGGGGAAAAAAATAAAATTATTCATGATTTTCATCATTATCTGGTCTTCCTGTAAAACACTGCTTACTTTCACACTGTTGCAAAGTATAATGAAACAGTCAGGAGGGACTACAATAGTAACTAGGAAGAAAGGAGAGAGAAGGAAGATACAATCAATCCTTGAAACCAGAGAATCAGGTATGCCAAACATCAAAATTGTTCTGCTGGTGTATAAGTATGACCAGCAGTGTAACTATGTGCATAAATGAAGCACACTGGGAAAGCAACTGTGACCATTATATTCTTATGTATCTGTAAAGCTTACCACCCTTCTCCTTCCACAGTGGGACAGTATTAAAAAAAAAAATTATCTATATGGTACAGAATGAGAGAGAAGGCAGTACAGTATATGAAAAGAGTAGATGGAAAACTATCTGCTGTGATGATGGGATGAACCACAAGACAAGCAACAGCACTGATCAGGTGACCAAGTGGTTTGCACTAAACCCCTTCATTGCGACGTTCCCTCTGAATGGACCTATCGATAGACTGCGGCGTTCATTTTAAAATCCACATTTTTATTTCAAAAGTCGCACCCAGTACTCTGCCCCGAGAACTTTGTGTAACCATCCGCTCACGCTTGGGGTCGCTAGTTCATCACTTTAGCTTCCTGCTAAGTCTGCATGAACACAAGCAGGCACTAAATTAGCAAAATGGGTGACTCTACGCTGAGTGACAAGCCAAATGGTTTCCCGTACACCAGAAAACCATTTACTACTCTGGGTGGTAACCATATAACCAAATATTGGCACCTGGCGGTTCAGAGGGTAATTACGATGCTCCAATCGGATTGAGCCGGTGAAGGTTTGTATCCATGGGGTGGATGGGGTTTGTTGCTCACGTAATGCCATTCAGGGATGAGTGAAGCTGGTCACTCTCATCTTAAATGTCAGGACCAACTTGCCTAGCCCAGGCTCCTACGCTTCTCGTGAGGCAATGTAGGATTGGATGATGAATGATGAATGAAAAAACAATGTTATACAAGTTATATACCTGAGAAAATCTCCACTTTTGGCACTTGATTGCCTTGGGTTCCGGCCAATCTGGGAACACCTCTGATACACAGGAAAGAAGAAGTGGTTTCACCTGGTCAGGTGTCTCTTCAACATGAGCCTTTCCAAATGGTACAGAAGTGTGCACAACAACTGCTGGTGCAGCTGAGTCTGAGGATAGAATAACAATCTACAGAATACAGATACTGACTGAGTAGTCTTGAATAACATTTTAAATTTAATAATGCAGGCAAACTTGCTAATTACCAGAGTTAGGTGTGAAAGCATGGTAATTTAATTTATCTGTATATGATGGCTGGGTTAGTTATGAAGGTGAGTATAAAAGCACTGTGTAAAATATAACAGTGTGTAACAGAAAGTAAGACAAGAGAAAAACCATGATAGTGAGAGAGCTAATCAACAGCATGCCCAATGGAGTAAGCCACACTTATTCACTCACCATTCAAGTCCCAAGAATCCTAACTCTAACTCACAGGCACAACTTTTCCACATACCGTACATGGGCTTCACAGTACCAATTAGTCAGTCAATCCAAAGACTAGTATATATGTTATGGGGTATTATATCCTTGTCATGCACTCTTCTATATACCACACATTTATCCAACCAACGTGATCCCTTGTAGTCACCTAGCCCCATCAACCTCCTAACCTCACTTTCTCACACACTCATTTGCCATAGTTATCCACCATGAACTTTGCCTATCATGCCTCCTCACATCTTTACACTCTCACACATACCCTTTTCAACACCCGATTTATACCCAATCTCTTCTTATGCCCATACCATCTAAGTATGCTCTATGTAGCTCTACTTTCCACAGATTTCCTTACTGCACATCTTTCAGAGATTACCGTATCTTACAGCATATTATTTCCAGTCTGATCCACTCTTCACATCCCACACACATTTCTCAATAATCCCATCACAGCTCTAATTCTTGACTTTTCATTTTCATGCCATACCGAAGCCTCCTTCTCATGTTTTATACGGACACTAAAACTCCTTCATGCAATCCTCGTGCAGCTGTCACTTTAAATCTGTATCGTAACAAGGCCTTCACAGCATCAGCCACATTCTTTCTTTCCTTTCGCCACTCTACTTTCCACTTTCTTTGCAAATTTACCTCACTTCTACCACTGCACCCAGATACTTACTGAAACTTTCTCAATGATTTAGGTCTCTCTCCATTTACCATAACATCATGCTGGAAGTAATCCTCTCTCTCAACAATGATCACTTTTTTCTTATCTCCATTAACTTTCAAAGCACAACACTCACAGACATTGACAAAACTGTACCAGTCTGTAGAGCTCTTGTTCACTGTTAGAAGTAGCACAGCATCATTTGCATATATCAGATCTGAGGAACCCAACCCTTCATCATTCATTACTGTTCTCATCCCTTTGTAAACAACACACATGTTTGCCTTTCTCACAATCTCATTCACACATATATCTTTCATAATCTGATCCTTGTCTCACTCCTATACTGACATTAAGCAACTCAGACAACCAACTATCCTTATACAGGCTTCACTGCCATCATAA
This sequence comes from Birgus latro, assembly GCA_018397915.1. Lineage (NCBI taxonomy): Eukaryota > Metazoa > Arthropoda > Malacostraca > Decapoda > Coenobitidae > Birgus > Birgus latro. The sequence continues at coordinate 1,565 of JAGKTI010008226.1, read as the reverse complement.
AAGCTCTTAAGAGCACTTGACAGCTTTCCATCCACACCATACATACACAAAACTTTCCGTTGCTAATTCCATTTAAGAATACAACATTCATTAAGATTTTCCTATCTGGCCTACCTGCACCTCTCTTCCTGTGATCAAGTGCCACAAAGCGCACTACTGGGTCGTCGGTCACATACTGGGCAGCTGCACCCTCAGGTAATTGTACCTGTGCCCCAGAATCATAGAAAAGGCCAAGGGCATACCTTGAACTGTAGTCCACTGATTGGAGATTACTACGCAGCTTCTCATCACTATCTGGAAAGTGAAGCCTACAGTTAGAGCCATATTTCAACAATACTACAGTTTCTCTATTTTTAAAAAAAATCAGTTTATGATGTATACACATCTCCCTCTGAACAAAGCTGACATTAAGTAATTTAATCTACACTATACTAAAATCAACTCTGAATTAGACAGTAAACTATATCTCAGTGAAAGTAAAACCCTGACCTATACATACCTATGTTTCCCCTCCTAACCCATCCTCTCATATTAGACTCACCAATAATTTCCTTGACTGTGCCTGACAACCCCAGAATCTGAGGAACAGGCATGGTGAGGATGACTGCATCAAATGTGTCTTCAGTACCAGACTGGGTTTTAACGCACCACCTCCCACCCTCCAATGCCTCCACACTTCTCACATGATGCTCATACCTATCATTCATAAAGATATACTTCAGATGTGAAAGATTTGGGTGAGATATTGGGACAAGAAAATCTTTCTATATGGACACATTCAAAGGGTGCACATACAGATGTGAAAGATTTGGGTGAGATATTGGGACAAGAAAATCTTTCTACATGGACACATTCAAAGGGTGCACATACAGTACATAAGATGGCAAAAACATTCTCTTAAGTAAGACTGAGGGTACTTCTGGATGATGACAATTTGTGATACAAGAGAGTGATGCAGTAAAGTACAGTACATTGGTTAGAGAGAAGGAAGAGGAAAAAACTGAGAGGGAGAGGGGTATTTGAACTCAAAGCATGAAGTGGTTCTGTTGTACCAGTCTCCTGTTACACGGTTCCTACAAGGAAACCAGGCATCAGTGATGTGGAGGAGGAGGAGGAGGAGGCATATATGATTATAATGATATTTTAATGTAAATTATTCCAAAACAAGAGTGATGGTATGACTAACACCAACAAACAACACTGTGAAGGAATACTGACATTACTAAGTCACTAACAATTAAGGTGCAGTACCCTCCTTCTATCAAGTACACTCTGAATACATAACCAAAACTAATTCACTCACTCTAAAGCAGGAAACAGACAACAGTAGAAAAGATCTCCAGCACTTAGTTAAGGTATGGATGGTACATGTCAAAATATTCTGGCTATACCGTGCACTTTACCCTATAAGTGTAAAGTGAGGTGATCCCAACACAAACTACTTGAGGTGCATGCAACCTTATGGCTCAAACTATAAGATGAATGAAAGAATACGACAGATTCCCTCCTCTCCAGAAGCATAGGAGTAGGCCTGTATGGCTGTCATTTTTCTTTGTTTTCTTTGT
>JAGKTI010008225.1:0-34275 GCA_018397915.1 Birgus latro | reverse complement strand
AATTATCACCCCCCAAAATTGCTAAGACAATACCTATTACTTGTCCTTTCAACACTAAATTAAAGAAGCATATATAAATAAATTAGTTATGACAAAAAACAATATAGTGCATTTAATATACATTTAACCCCTTCAGTGCTGGGTGTATTTTCATTTTGTTCTTGCTGCCACCAGACAATTTTAGTCAGTGTAGGTTGGATCTGTGGAAGTGCACGGGGTTGGTACAGCCTTCGTTAGCCCCTTCAGTATGTGAGTCCAGTCCTGAGTGCCATAAAATCGGCTGGAGGGAGCGTAAATAAAGTAGAAATAGATGTCACAGTACTGAAGTGGTTAATTGGTAGAAAATCATTCACAGAGGCAGTACCGACTGTCGGTAACGTGTGTTGGAGATGGATTTTCACCCCCCCAAATTGCAATAACAATACTTATTACTTGTCTTCTTGACACGAAACTAAAGGAGCATATACAGTGTATAAATTAATAAAGAAAGACAAAAAAGAAAGAATTCAGTGCACATAATTTGCCTTTCGTCAGAGGCAGAAGATCGTCGGCAGTTTGTTTTGTTTTGGAGACGGAGGTGGTGGAGGTGGTTTAACTCACACTTGAACGTAAATTCTAAAAAGTACCCAGTATTTATTTCACTCTATATTAAGAACTAAACTTAAATGTAATCACTATAATAGACTGCAGTGTAACACCTTTCGTTAGAAGCAGTAGATTCTTTGGCAGTTTGTTTTGTTTTGGAGACAGAGGTGGTGGTGGTGGTTGAGTTCATACTGTAACGTAAATTCTAAACAGTACCCAGTATTTATTTCACTCTATATTAAGAACTAAACTTAAATGTAATCACTGTAATAGACTGCAATGTAACACCTTTCGTTAGAAGCAGTGGATTCTTCGAAGTTCAGCAGTTTGTTTTGTTTTGGAGACTGAGTTGGTGGAGGTGGGTTAGTTCATACTTTAACGTAAATTCTAAACAGTACCCAGTATTTATTTCACTCTATATTAAGGACTAAACTTAAATGTAATCACTGTAATAGACTGCAATGTAACACTTTCAGTAATAATAGTACTGAACTTTAATCATGACTACACTGTCACACGCGCACATTTTTTTTTTAGCTTCATTCCTTTACGACTAGAGGTGCCAGTATCACTTCATATAAGCTATGAACCTTCCATGGCAAGGCAGAAGGCAAAAGGAGAGCACTGTTCAGCACTAAATGACAGTAAGAATGGCGCAACTACCGTCTCCAAAATCAAGCAGCAGACTGGCGCTTCGAGTCCACTTGGCGCCATTTCTCCCCCTACTTTTGCATTTCGGCCTACTTTCATATGTGGTCTCGGCCTGAGTTCGGCTAACTGAAGATTCCGGCTTCTAAAAGTTCGGCTTATCAAGGGTTTACTGTATATATATGCATATATAGATAGATAAATAGATAGATATAGATATAATATATATATTGCTGAGAATGAAGGGGAGGCTGAGGAAAGATTTAAGTGGAGAGATGGTATGGGGTACAAGGACTTAATGGTAAATGCAGATAAAACAAAAGTGATGATATCTAGGGTTGGTGGCGGTACAATCAGAGGAGAGGGAGAGTGGCCATGTGCAGTTTGCCACATGGGTGTGGGAAGTAATTCCATCTTGTGCAGTGTTTGTGATAGATGGGTGCACAAGAGATGTAGTGGTATTAGAGGAAGACTGCGAGATAATGCTGATTTCATGCGTGCGGTGTGTCGGGGAGAGCAGGTGGAGATTGTTAGGCGTGAGAGGATTGAACTTGCAGGTGAGTCTCTTGAGTGTGTGGAGGAGTTTTGTTATTTGGGAGACATGTTATGTGCCGAAGGTGGGGCTGGAGCTAGCTTGGTTGCTAGAGTGAGGAGTGGTTGGAAGAAGTTCAGGGAGCTGTTGCCTCTCCTGACATTGAGAGGACTCTCCTTACGTGCTAAGGGGTCTTTGTATGCAGCATGTGTTAGGAGTGTGATGCTGTATGGTAGTGAGACCTAGGCAGTAAAGGAAGAGGATATTCGCAGGTTTAAACGTACAGAAATGACAATGATTAGGTGGATGTGCAGTGCGTCCCTGCGTGAAAGGCCTGGGGGGGCTGGGTTTACGATAGAAGAGTTGAGGGGTAGGATGGGACTGGAGTGTATTGGTGTTGTGATGAGGAGAGGTAGGCTGAGGTGGTTTGGACATGTGGAGAGGATGGGGGATGATAATTGGGTACAGAGGGTGAGAAGTGTTAATATTGGGGGAGGGGTTGGGAGGGGTAGACCGAGAAAGACATGGGACGAGGTCATTAAATGTGACTTAAGGGTTAAGGGACTGAACAGGGAGGCTGCCAGAGATCGGGCAGCGTGAAGAGCCGCCATTACGTGACCAAGGCCGACACATGCAAGCATGTTGGAGCCTTCAAAAACGAAAACGAATATATGTACAGGGTGATTCACGAGTTTCTCCGGAAACTCTGAGAAATGCAAACTTATACAATTCTAAGCATAAAATATTCTATAAGTATAGGTGTTTAATGTAATGGTATACAAGTGGGGAAAATTTCAAATCTGACAGATGTGAGTGTGAGGCGCCCCATCATGTTGAAAGATGATACGTCGTCCTGTCTTCAGAGGCACATCTTTAAGTAATAGGAGAAGTTCATCTCTGAGAAAATTAACATAGACATCTCCTGTAAGCCTCCCTTCAAAGATCTGAAGTCCAATCAGCTGGCTGTCAATTATACCGCCCCACACATTAACAGAAAATCGGTGTTGAAAGTTCCGTTCAACTGATTCCTTGGGATTTTCTTTTGACCAGCAATGTGCATAACGAGCATTATGTGATCCTATCTATCTATCTATCTATTGCCAGACACCTCAATCCCACACGGGGTGGCCACAAACAAATCGCCTCCATGTCACTCTGTCCCCTGCCATTTCACTACCACGCTCACAACTCACACCCCCCTCTCTCATATACCTTTCCACTCCATCGCTCAATCTCATCCTCGGCCTCCCCCTCCCTCTCGCTCCCTCCACCTCACTCACATACACTCTCCTCATCAATCTTTCACTCTCCACATGCCCCAACCACCTTAACGTGTTTCTCCTAAAGCTTCCCATCACGTCCTCAACCACACCACAACGCTCCTTCACTTCCTCATTTGTTAGTCTGTCTCTCCATGTGACTGCACATGCTCCTCTCAAATAACTCATTTCCACTGCTCTCACTCTGGACTTCTGTCCTTCCACTGCAGGTAAATATGGCTTCATCAGTGTATAAAAGGTACTTGCATGGCTTTTTTTTTTTTTTTATGCAAGGAAGAAGGAACCAAAGGCCACAGGCCTGCATACTGTTCCTTCCAAGAAAAAGCAAAAACAAAAGGGAGCCAAATTCAAGATCCGTTCAATTCGATATGCCTGGACACACTGCGTTTGAAAGACTGGAGATCATAGGAAGTAGGAAATACAGACAGAGGAAGACAGTTCCAGAGTTGACCAGTTGCATAAATGAAGGATTGGGAGTAACGGTTAACTCTTGCATTAGAGAGTTGGACAGAAAAGGGATGAGAGTTTGTTGCTAGAAGGGTACTACGTGCCCGTTGTAGAGGTGGAGGGATGCAAGCAAACAGTTCAGAGGAACAGTGACCATTGAAGTAGCGATAGAAGAGAGATAAAGATGCAACAGTGCGGCGAAGAGACAAAGGTTGAAGGGAATCAGTACGAGGAGGAGAGTTAATGAGACGAAAAGCCTTTGACTCCACCCTATTGAGAAGAGCTGCATGTGGGGAGCCTCCCCACACGAGAGTTGTACTCCATACACGGGCGAATAAAACCCGTGTACAAGGTCAACAACTGTGCAGGGGTAAAGAAAGTTCGGAATCGGCTTAGCACACCTAATCTCTTGGAAGCAGATTTCACAAGAGATGTAATATGTTCTTTCCAAGACAAATCCCGAGAGAATGAAACCCCAAGCATGTTCAAGGATGATGCAGGACATAACTGTTCATTATTAAACATTAGTGGGTAATCCTGAGGAAAATTTTGTCGGGTTGATAAGTGTAAGAACTGAGTTTTTGATGCATTAAAAATAACAAGATTATTTTTACCCCAATCAGAGATACGAGCCAAGTCAGACATTAGGTGTGCCATAGCCTCATCCCTTGTTTGCTGAAGTAACTGCTTAGATGGACGTTGCAGGAACCGAATGGAAAGGGGAAGGGTGGAATCATCAGCATATGAGTGGATAGGGTTAGATGTACAGCTTAGAAGGTCATTGATGATTAAAAGAAAGAGAGTAGGTGATAGGACAGAGCCCTGAGGAACACCACTGTTGATAGGTCTAGGAGAGGAACGATGGCCGTCTACAACAGTGGCTATAGAACGACCACAAAGGAAGCTAGAGATGAAGGCACAGATAGAAGGATAGAAACCGTAGGAGGGCAGTTTGGAAATTAAGGATTTATGCCAGACTCGATCGAAAGCCTTTGAGATGTCAAGTGCAACGACAAAGCTCTCGCCAAAGTTCCGAAAGGAGGATGACCAAGAGTCTGAAAGGTAGGTGAGAAGATCGCCAGTGGAGCGTCCCTGACGGAACCCATACTGACGATCAGAAAGAAGGTTGTGACAGGAAAGATGCTTTAAAATTTTTCTGTTAAGAATTGACTCGAAAACTTTTGAGACACAGGATGTTAAAGCAATTGGACGATAGTTAGAGGGTTGGGAATGGTCACCCTTCTTTGGGACTGGCTGAATGAAAGCAAACTTCCAGCAAGAAGGAAAGGTACAAGTTGAGAGACAAAGGCGAAAGAGTTTACCTAGGCAGGGTGTAAGCACAGAAACACAGTTTTTGAGGACAACAGGAGGGACTCCATCAGGACTATATGCCTTTTTAGTATTGAGGCCAGTGATGGCAGAAAACACATCAGCTGAAGAAATTTTAATGTCAGTCAAGAGGAAGTCAGAGGGTGGAAGTGATGGAGGAATAGCACCAGAATCGTCTAAGGTGGAATTGGAGGAGAAAGTCTGAGCGAAGAGATCTGGTTTATCAGTAGAAGAAATAGCTACAGAGCCATCAGAGTAGAAAAGAGGAGGGAAGGATGATGAGGTAAAGTTGTTAGAAAGGTTTTTGGCAAGGTGCCAGAAGGAGCGAGAATCTGAGGATGATCTGCTAGTCAAGTACAGCAATTAGGTCATTGAGCAGAATTGCCGGGTTGTAGATGCTAACCTTGTATGTGATATGGATACAGACCTTCCCGCTTTAATGTCCTCCATACCTTCGCTTGTGGAACACTAAGTCGGGATGAAATTCTTCTTGTACTGACGCTACGGCTGCAATGTACCATTCCTACTATGTGTCTACTGCAACTTGCCTCTCCATGTAGACGTGGTAAAACACTTTTTCATCTGGTCTCTGTTTGGATATTTCCATCTGTATTCTCTTGCTGATGCTTCAGCGTTGCCACTGCAGAACCCATAGATAAAACTCATATCTGCATACTCCACGTTTGTAGAAGTGAATGGCATTGTAGCGAAACGTGGGTGAAACCGTCCCTGGAATATATAAATAGGCCTACCACACTCGCTACCACTTGGCGGGACCTGTCAGTCTGAGCGCGGAGTATCACTGGTATTGCATCTTTCCCATGTTTACTCCTTCAATAGTAGATTTATTTGTTACTTTAAAGCAACATAGTTTTTTATGTAGAACAATTACTTACCTGACGACTAATGAAAGAATAGTTTCATTCAGAATGAGAACAATGTGTAAAATTTAAAAGAAAATTGAGTAACTTGGCAACACAGCAAGACCGCAATCAGCCTGGCTGCCTCCCATTCACAGCTGTCAGATTTGAAAACTTCCCCACTTTTAAACCATTACAATAAACGCCTATACTTATATACTATTTTATGCTTACAACTGCATAAGTGTGCATTTCCCAAAGTTTCCGGAGAAACTCGTGAATCACCGCCAAGGTTGTAAAAACTTTGAGAAGCGTTCTCCAAGCTACTGACCACTTTGGCAGACACAAGGGGTGCTGTGGTTGAACCAGTGTTGCATACTAGTATGCTTACACCCAATCGGTTCAACCCACCGAGTCCAGACTGGTTTTTTACCAGCCTACCCCCAGATCCCGACCAATTTTCGACTTTTTTTTTGGCTGAAACCTTTGCTTTTGCTGAGAAACATCAAAAATTCATAGTGAAATCGTGATCCTGAGGTAAAAAAATGTTGATACAGGTGTCACTCAACCTTACATTTTCCTTCTTTTTCAGGATACCTGGCTAAAAAAAAGAACTATGGAAGGGTTAACTAATTCAAGCCACTTTAAATTACGGATTTATTTCATTTATTTGGTACAAATTTATGTGTAGTAAAAGTCTATATTGGTTTTCACACAATAATATAGGCGTTTATAAACATTGTTCACTTACCCAAAACCACAGTATATGGCACCTTCCTTTATGACATTACCACCTCATCACTTCTGTTTGTTTCTACCTCTAACTTCTTTGTTTCTTTGTTCTCCACCTCAGGAATCACTTTCACCATAAATTTCGTCACTGGAGAGACCGTGGGGCAACATACCTTTACTGGCTAGGTTACTGCTAACAGGTGAATTGCCCAGTGTGGGGGGAATGGGGGTTAGGAGGGGCCAGGCAGTATCCCCGCTTGATAGCAGGTAGAGGAAGATCTCCTACATAAGCCTACCAAAAATCACCAGCGAATGTTGAAAAATGTGCACACAATGGACCTTGCAATTGCGTGGCGTACGATGCACGTCATTCAGTCCGTCCGCGGAAAAAAGTAGCGACGTGCAACGTACGTCGCTGGGACTCGGCGGGTTAAGGCGGGCAGATTACACTTGGTTTACAGACTACACACATATCAAAAGCCACTACAACACGACAATTACACTCACAAGCAGTTCTCACCCTACATACAGTCTCTACCAGACAGCCTAAGCCACTGGGTAGAGATACATGGCTTGGATCGTCCTGCAGTGGACCTCAACGGCTGATGACGACGATGATGATGACGATATACATATATATAAGTAATATCTCCATTAACCGGCCGAGTTCCGACTGGTTTTTTACCCAGCCTACCCCCAGATCCCGACCGATTTTCGACTTTTTGTTTTTTGGCTGAAACCTTCGCTTTTGCTGAGAAACATAAAAAATTCATAGTGAAATTGCGATCCTGAGGTAAAAAAAATGTTGATACAGGTGTCACTCAACCTTACATTTTCCTTCTTTTTCAAGGTACCTGGCTAAGAAAACAAACTATGGAAGGGTTGACTAATTCAAGCCACTTAAAATTACGTATTTATTTCATTTATTTGGTACGAATTTATGTGTAGTAAAAGTCTATAATGGTTTTCACACAATAATATAGGCGTTTATAAGCATTGTTCACTTATCCAAAACCCCAGTATATGGCACCTTCCTTTATGACATTACCACCTCATCACTTCTTTGTCCTCCACCTCAGGAATCACTTTCACTGTGAATTTCGTCATTAGAGAGACCGTGGGGCAACATACCTTTACTGACTAGGTTGCTGCTAACAGGTGAATTGCCCAGTGTGGGGGGAAGGGGGGTTAGGAGGGGCCAGGCAGTATCCCCACTTGACAGCAGGTAGAGGAAGGTCTCCCACATGTGCCTACCAAAAATCACCCGTGAATGTTGAAAAATGTGCACACAATGGGCCTTGCAACTGCGTGACGTATGATGTAAATCGTTGGGTCTGTCTGCAGAAAAAAGTAGCGTCGTACACCGTACGTCGATGGGACTCAGCGGGTTAAGTCAAAAAATAGTAGTAAAACCTCCATAAGTCAGAACCCTTTTAGTCAGGGTGTAAGTTGGAATGGCATATGATAATCGTTGATGAAAATAATTAAAAGAATTTGAAACAATCACAAAAATCCCAGAAAAAACTCCCTTAAGTTGTAAAATGTCGTCTAATGGAAGCCCAATCATGGCATGATGCAACAGGTTCACCATGTTCTAGCCTGTGAGGCCCATCCATCATCAGTCAAGAGTCTGCCACCACTCGCGTCTGTAATATCTCACGACTGCTCCTGTTGGGCCTCCATGTTCTGCCCTTATATTTATTACCAGCATGGCTTCCAAGGCTCCAAAATGTTGCACAGAAGTGATTATGTGTCCCCCTGACATCTCTACATCCTTCCGTAAGGCCCTCCTCATGCTTGGATTACACCCATTGCAAACATGGAAATTTTTTTTTTTTTTTCCTGGTTAGACTGGAGGCCTCACACTTTTCATATGTCAGAATTTCAGTGAAGTTGGAATGGCCTCAGCCCCACTATTATGATTTAAATAGATTTTACTGTGTGTGTGCATATATATATATATATATATATATATATATATATATATATATATACACACATACATACTGTATATATATATTGTCACAAGCCAGAACTGATGGCCTGGGGTTTTGAAGCCCTGAACCACTCCTGACCACATAGCAAACCCTGGACTTCCCGTGATTGGAACAGTCACCCCACATAGCTACTCTACACCTGCTTTACAGAGCGCCATCTGTCGATCTGATGGGTCCTCAATGGTATTCGTGGAGTTGGGTGTCTGAAACATCAAATCATAGTTGATGTGTAGTGTGAACTTCTTTTGGAAGTGTGTTGGCCCTGTGATCTCACTCCAGCTGGTTAGCTCCTGTGAGGGCAATGTTTCTCTCCAGCCCCTTGTGTTGACCATCAGTGGAAATCCCTGACTTCTGAATCATATGCTGAACCCGATACAATTCAGATAAGTGGGATTGGGCTGGGAATGGGCTTGGGGGGAGTGGCTTTTAATCCCTTTTCTTTCCACGTGCTTACTTTATTTTGCTCAAAGAAGGAATGTAACTGTATTATTCATTATAGTCTTTGTTCTACATTACTAGTAATGATTTATCATGTGAAGTAACCAGCCTTTTTTGTAAGCGTCATAATTATGTGGTATCAACAAGTGGGTTGGTGGAGGGTTAGTGCCCCTCCCCGTAAAACAAATAACTCAAAGTCAAATGGCCACCCTTTACGGGATTATGGGGTCAGGCAATAGATTGATAGATAGTAAATAACTGGTGAAGACTGAATACTCCCTTGAGGATTGTTTTGCTATACTTTAGTTTTACTAACCCCTCTGTGGCCAATGGTGTGGAATTTTCTGAAGTATTGAAAATTGATTTTTTTTCCCTTGCCATACTGAAGAGAAAGTTCAGATGCATCTAACAGTGCAAATCCCAGCTTCCTAAACCCATTCTGTGGCTTGCAATGGAGCAAGAAAGTTGCAGAAATATCGGCAACTGATATCCGCCGTGAAGAGGTGGTGGGCAGTGCAACTTCGGAGGTGTTGTTATTTTTTCTTACCTCCCAAAACAATGCGAATGGTGCTGAAATGTTGCGCATATAGGAGGTATGATGATATCGAATGATTTCAGTACATATGTTAGGAATGGCTGGGAAAAAAAATTATGAATATTTTTTTACCTTCCTGATTTAAAATATGTTTATGGTAGTTTTGAGTTATTTAACTTACTGTTTTGCCCATGCTTGGAAAAGGGAGTGAAAGGGTTGAATTTTCAGTCCTAAATGAGAAAACTGCATCTTCTCTGAGGCTAGGCTCTCCCTCAGGAGATGAAAGTGGAGGGTCAGATCCGATTAGCAATACGGAAGTTGAGTTGCAACTTCCAGCTCCCACACAATATGCATGGCTAAAACTATAATCGTAATGCAGTTTCAAAACTACGAATAAGTCTAATTATTACCAATACAGAGAAAAGGCAGAAATAAATACCTTTACAGATGAGGGAAAATTTATTTTCTCCCATAATAACACGTTCACCTTTCTCAGTATATTTTACCTTGTCACACTCACAATATATGTTGCTGTCTTGTAAACTGGGTGGTTGTGTGTGTTTGCAAGGGAGGAAAAAGATTATATTTTCTGTCTGAGTCAAGATAATGGGTGTAACTATGTGTTTTTAGGGATGGCCACGAGTGAAAAAATCATACATCCACTCCTCACAGTAGCAGGTGGTGAACTGAGAGTCTGAGAGAGGATACGTGAGAGGGTGAACTGAAGGTCAGTCTCATGTCCCAGATGTTCGTTCACTTCCTGAAAGTTTTCAGTTTTCTACAAGTCACACTGCATCGAATGATCCAAACCATTACAACAAACCTGAGCAAATAGGTAAAGATACCAAGATAAAAATGTGTTTTTCACTTATGTCTTTTTTGTTTGTGCCTGTATTAGTTCATAATCATAAACAGGTGGCTGTGTGAGTTTTGCAAAAGAAGACAAAGATGATATTTTCTGCCTGAGTCGAGATAATGGGTGTAGTTGTGCTTGTTTAGGCATGGTTGGGAGTGAAAATATTGAAAATCCACTCATCACAGCTGCAGGCTCTGAACTGCTTGATGAGGTGTATGGGAGTGTAGTCTGAAGACATTCAGAATGTTTGTTCACTTCCCAAAATTTTTTGCAGTTTTTCATAGGCTGTGCTCAAACGACGCCAGTGGCCATTTATTGGCTAAGCGTCATTCGACGCCAGCGGCCACGGAGGGGTTAAATCTAATCTAATTTGATTTTATTATTTTAATACCTCTAGATAGAAGTTAAGTGATTAGCCTCTGAAATAGAATTGCCATCCCCAATAATACCTTGAACATTACTGTTGTTCAATCATTTTGTGTTGATGGACCAACCTTTCTTGGATGAAGGCCATATATATGTATATTTGTACAATGGATTTCTGCTTGGTCCGTAACACAATGGCGACCTCACCAGGATTCATATGAACTTGTGCTGGCAACTGTACATCACTTAACCAGCCCCTAGAGAAAATATTTTTGGAGCATACCGGTTAATTCTATGACTGTCTTTGCTAGTGAAGATTTGTGGGCATTATTTATTTTGGCTAATTATTTAAGAAACAACTTAACCCTCCAATGACGCATTTTCAAGTCATCATAAATCCAATCGTTGAGATTCTGAGGACTCGAAATTGAGTCATCCGAAATATGTTTTTTTTTTTGCATGTTTTCTCCTATCTGGCCTTGTTCCACATAAACTATCCTGTTTATCATTTTCCAACTATTTGTTTTTACAGGGGTAAGTACATCAGATAGATATGCATAATAAATAGGTTTTTACCATGAATAATATCGATATTACCAGCATGGATATTTGCCAGCGTTACAGTGAGAGCTTTTACTTTTCTCTGTGAAAACTAACAAATTGCCATAACCTATATATCAATAGAAAGGGAATTTACTGTACATTGACATGGTGCTATCAAATTTCACAGAACTCTAAAACTTATTTTTTTACAAATATTTTTCTACGGAAGGGTGAGCGATTTTTCCTTTTCGGCTAACTTCTACTCATCCTATTGGCGTTTAGCCATACTACGATAAAGTGCAACTTTTCAGCTTTAAATAAGTACCACATTCATTAGTCTACCAAAAAAGTTAGTGAACTTCGGCCGATTAAGTACAAATATCGCAGCAGGGCGGCACGCTCTATGTGGGCCCAGCTGAATCTGGCACAGACACAATCAGCGTAGGGCCGAAAATCTCAAAGGGTTAACATTGCATCTGTCAGCTGTGCCTACTTTTGCACTGTTTTCTTTAATGAGTGTTGGTTTATCTATATCCCTTGGCATACTAACTTAAAACAGCAATCCTATTACAGTATATTATAGGTTTGTGTTAATATTATTTGATGTGGATACCAGAGGCAATGAAGCAAGGACAAGTGATTTGATGGTTATGATGGCTATATAAGGATTTGGTAACACCCTTCGTTTTGAAATACGAACTTCTCTGAATAATTAACCCCACGGTACGTGTTCTGCCAGAAACACAAGTTCGTTTTTCTCAGTCATTAAGGGGACTCTGTACTATAGTCTCCTTATCAACTCTGAGACAAGGTGTAACGTTTTGCTTGACTGTCTTCCCCTTAATTCTCATCCGGATCTTCTCATACCAGAATTAAAGCTTCGAACACTCGTGAATTCTTGTCTACCTTCGCATAATAAATGCAGTCTAGGAGACCGAACAGTCACCATTCTAATCCCTCTTCGATAATAATAACCATAAGTTGGATTAATTTCTTGGGATTGTTCCTGTGAATTATCGTTTAAGCAAAATCACTGGAGGGTTTTGCTTTCACTCTCTGCCCTGCAATAGCAACTTGGTTGTATTGGTCATGTACTCAAATTATACATCAAACTGAACCAGATTAATTTACTAATCCATATAAAATCCATTGCCGTTTTAGCTAGTAACTCCTGGGTAGTAAGTATTCTATCACAATATATTGATTGCCTGATCTTTTGTTCCTACTCTGGGCAGTTAAATGGCAACCTCTTTAACTTATTAAGTACATTTGTAATAATGGCTTTCCAAGTAAAATACTTTTGTAAATACCCGGATATAAATAAACTATGTGGTCATAACATCAGGAAAGAGGACTGGCACTATATGGCCACTCATTTTGGAATGAAAGTAGGCTTTGATGTTACTAAAGAAGTCTTTTAAAAATTCAGTCCTGGAATATCTAGTACAAAACAAATTACTTGAGTCTGAAGCAACAGAACTCCTCACTCCAATGGGTCTTGCTTCAGTTAGCAAAGGTCAACGAGACCCTCCACACAGTCTAGAACCTTGGTCACCGGAGAGAATTGCCTTTACGAAAAACATGCATTTGAACATCAGAAACATGAGAGGTTAGCAAAACCAGAGGGAGGGAAACGTAAGAGGTTAGCAAAAGTAGAGGAAGAGGAATTGAAATTTGAAAGGGAAAAGTTTACCGCATCCCAAAAACAAGCTCCTTTCAACCCCTCCAAAAACACGTCAACCCCTCCCAAAACACTGAGGATGACCCTGATGATTATTTTAGAACATCTGAGAAAACTGCTAAGCATTTTGATTGGCCACAGTCAGAATGGACATAGCTTATTCAAGGAAAACTGACTGGAAAAGCTGCAATTGTACTTGCAAATCTGGACAATGTAGGTGACTATAAATTTGTCAAGTTATTCATTTTGGCAGCTTATGCTATCTCATCTGAAGGATATCATAAAAAAAATTCGTAACTATGTAAAACCTATACAGTCAACATTTGTAGAGTTTGCATATGAGAAGATGAGAATGTTTAATAAATGGTTAGAATCAACTACAGTCAACACTTTTGCAGACTTGAAGAATCTAGTTGTGCTAGAAGAATTTAAAAGGAGGTTGCCATTTAACAGCATGGTATATGAAGAGGAAAAGATGTAATGAAAGCTGCTCAGTTAGCCGATTCCTATGCTATTCTCCACAAGACATATGGGGTTCAGGAGAAACAGAAACCAGCTGACTCTAAGTCCTCCTCTAGGAATAGTGTTGCATCATGGGATGGCAAACATTTGCTACAAAGTCTGGTTGGTGTAGCTATTGTAAACAATAGGGTCACAAAATAGAAAAATGTCCCCATCCTAACTGTAGGAAAGCAAAGCCTAACCAGTCTCGAGGAAATAATACAAAATCCTCTAATCCTAAAAGGGTTCCTAGTGTATGTAATTCCCAGAGTTCTGGAGATCCTTTCTTTTAAGTCCAGGGGAAGTGTCTCTACAGCCAGGTAGTAAAAGATTTCCCCTCACCATTCTGCAGGATACTGGAACTTCTCAATCCACCCTTTGTAAAAAGAGTGTTCCTGGTGTCGGGAAGGGATTCACTGGAGAGAGGATGATCTTGCAAGACTTTTCTTCTTTCCCTAACCTACCTGTGGCAGAAGTCATGTTGACTGTGATTTGGTGGAGGGGAAAGTTAGGGTGGCAGTGGAGACTGGTGATTTGCCTGTAGAAGGAGTACATCTTATTCTTGGTAATGACTTGGCAGGAACTATAGTACTGCCAAATCTCATGGCAGTAACTTGCCCCTTAACTGAGAGTCCTACTGCAAAACTGGATGCTAATCAACCTCATATTCTTACTGCTTGAGCACGAACACAATCGCAGAGCAAGGTTCCCAAACCACAACCTAACAATCTAAAGACCCCCTCTGACCAGTTACAGGAAAACTTACAATGTCTGGAGAATCTGATTGCAGCCCAAGAACATGATGCCTCCTTAGCTAGATCCAGCAACTTGACTGCTGAAAGTAAGGAGTCCTGCAAGATACCCAAGTTTTATTACTGTATATGAATGGTGTCCTGATGAGGATTTACAGACCTCCAGAGTTGAAGGGATTAGATACCTGGTCTGAGGTACATCAAAGTGTGATTCCAAAATCGGTGAGAATGTCCTTATAATAGCTTGTTCACGATGGGACTGTCTGGTCACCTGGGAATCCGCAAGCTTCTCTCGCACTATTATTGGCCAGGGTTAAAGCAGGATGTTACAAACTTTGTAAAGTCTTGTCACACTTGCCAAATAGTTGTCAAACCAAATCAAAACATCCCTCCAGCTCCCTTGAAACCCATACCAGTATTGTCTGAACCTTTTGAAAAAAAAAAAAAAAAAAAACGTTATTGATGTTGTAGGCCCCTTACCACCCACAATCAAGGGCAATAAAAATCTGACAGTCACGTGTTCGTCCACTCACTACAGGGCCTACCCGCTTAAAAACATCAGTGCTGAGAACATCTGTAGATGTCTTCTAAATCAGTTCACATCTGTGGGATTTCTCAGTGATCCAACATGATCAAGGGAATAATTTCACCAGTGATCTTTTCAAACAAGTCCTTAAAGAATTACACATTAAACAACAAATAGCCTCTGCTTACCCTCCCATGCCTCAAGGCTGCTCCGCGCCGAGGGTGTGGAATTTTCCGTGCACCACAGGCCGGCTGGGGGGGCCATTTTCTGAAGTACTGAAAAATGATTTTTTGTCCTTGCCATATTGAAGAGAAAGTTCAGATGCAACTAACAGTACAAATCCCAGCTTCCTAAACCCATTCTGTGGCTTGCAATGGAGCGCGAAAGTTGCAGAAATATCGGCAACTGATATCCACCACCAAGAAGTGTTGCTACAGTGCAACTTCGCAGGTGGTTGCAACTTCCAGCTCCCACACCACATGCATGGCTAAAACTATAATCGTAATGCAGTTTCAAAACTACGAATAAGTCTAATTATTACAAATACAGAGACAAAGCAGAAATAAATACGTTTACAGATGAGGGAAAACGTATTTTTTCAATAATAATAATACGTTCACCTTTATAATTTTGCCTTGTTTCACTCACAATATATGTTACAGTCTCGAAAACTGGGTGGTTGTGTGTGTTTTGCAAGGGAGGAAAATGATTATATTTTCTGTCTGGGTCGACATAATGGGTGTAACTGTTTTTTTAGGCATGGCCACGTGCGAAAAAATCGTACATCCACTCGTCACGGCAACAGGTGGTGAACGGAGAGAGGATATGTGAGAGAGTGAACGTCAGTCTCATGTCCCAGATGTTCGTTCACTTCCCGAAAGTTTTCACAGTTTTCTAAAAGTTGCACTGTATCGAATGATCCAAACTATTACAACAAACCTGGACAAATATGTAAAGATACCAAGACAAAAATGTATTTTTCACTTATTGTCGGGTCTTTTTTTGTCTGTGTCTGTATTAATTCATAATCATAAACAGGTGGTTATGTGTGTTTTGCAAGGAAGACAAAAATGATATGAGGCATCCAGTTCCAGAGGAGTGTAACCTAAAAACCATGGTTTTTCACTACAGCAGTTTAAATTTGATGAACAGATTTCATCATGGTTTTGTTACAATTATTATGTTATCATGATACCTATATACTCATCTCAGCAATGTATTTCTTTTTTTTTTTCTTTTATGGCAGTTATTCAGCATCCCTACCTAACTAGTCCTTATAAACTACCAATGGTTGTACCAAATACTGAAACCTAATACATTATTAATAAGAGGATAGAAACCTGTGAGTTTCAACACGCTAAGAGCTTTCGTTTTTTTTTTTAATTAATTATTAAATTGGATTTCTACAAGCTGCAAGGCTTGGTAGATGAGTTTGGGAGAGTGTGTAAGAAACATAATCTAATGATGAATGTAGGGTAAAGTGATGGACTTTGAGAGAGGTGAAGTCAGTGAATGCACAGTGAGATTGGATGGGGAGGATATGGAGAATGTGAGTGCATTTAAGTACTTAGGTAGTGTGATGAGTAAGGATGGAAGTCTGGAGGGTGAAGTGCTTGATAGGGTGCAGCAGGGAAGGAAGGTTGCTGGTTCCTTGAAGGCAGTGATAAGAAACAGGGAAGTGAGCATGGAAGTGAAAAAGTTGCTACATGACAGTATTGTGATACCAACTCTAACCTATGGAAGTGAAGCTTGGACCTTGTTGACCTTGTTTAAGGGACAGAAGTCAAGACAGCAGTGGAAATGAGTTATATGAAAGGAGCATGTGGAGTTACATGGAGAGACAGACTAACAAATGAGGAAGTGCAGGAGTGTTGTGGTGTGGATGTGGATGTGATAGGAAGCGTTAGGAGAAACATGTTAAGGTGGTTTGGGCATGTGGAGAGGATGGAGAGTGAAAGACTGACAAGGAGAGTGTATGAGTGAGGTGGAGGAGGGGAGAGGGAGGGGGAGGCCAAGGATGAGATGGTGGGATTGAGTGGAGAGGTATATGAGAGAAGGGGGGGAGGGTGAGCTGGGAGCGGGGTAGTGAAATGGCGGGGGATACAGACGTGGAGGCGATTTGTTTGTGGCCACCCCATGTGGGATTGAGGCATCTGGCAATAGATAGATTTCTACCAATTTTATTATTTAAAGTTTGTACAGGTGACCTTTAACCAGTCACGCCCCAATCGATTTCACACCTCCAATACCCCTCAATCCCGAGCAATTTTTTTTTTTTTTTGCTAAAACATCCGCTTTTGGTGAGAAGCAATGGAAAATCACCAAGAAAGTGCTTACCTGGGTCCATAAGTGCTCCGAACAGGTAAGCTTCCCTCGGGCAGGTATCGTATTCTGTCACTGGCGTGCCTGGCTCTCACGTTTTCTATGGTAGGTAATTTTGGGAGAAACAACAAACAACAGGTCTACATTTATTGAACTGAAACTAATAACCATTCACAACAATATAATGGTTTTCACCGAGAAATATAGGAAAAATAAGCATTGTTCCATTGCGTGGGCATAGCGAATTTCGTCACATTGGTCACAACGTGAGTCGCTAAGGTTCTTGTTTCAGCAAACATTTTTTCTACTTGCATAATACTGTTTCAATGATATTTGACCATTTTTCACTTTATGTAAAAGTATTCAGCTATTTACATTCATTACAATGATATTTAGCGTAATGACAGCGAATATTTTCATACTCAGCTCACTCACTATGACTCTTCTTTCAACGTACTTTTTTTTTATACTTGCATAATATTGTTTCGATGACATTATACTATTTTTCACCCTATGTAAACGTTTTCACCTATTTACATTCCTTACGATGATATTTAGCGTAATGGTAATGCATATTCACGTAGGAAGCACACTCACTACCACTCGTGTTTCAACTTCGATTGTATTTCTCCACTTCCAATATACTTTTCCACTAAAATTACACTCATTTCCACCTTATACTACTATTTACATATTTACAGGCCTTATTATTAAGCTGAGCATCTGAATATCGCATCTTTACCTACTGAGCACACTTGCTAGAATTGTTTCAACTTCTATTCAATTTCTCCACTTACATAATACTTTTCAACTAACATTACACCAGTTTCCATTTTATACAACTATTTACACTGAGCGTCTGAATGTCGCATATTTACATGAGATAGAACGTCATATTGCAATCACACCATATCAAAAATGAATCAAGGTGCGATATTCCCTAAAGCAAGGGTGAATACACAGACCGACGTCACACTCAACAATCTTATATCTGGTGTCTTTTCTCCAAGTGCTGGGTCTCACTTTAGAGTTTCTGCACACATGACATCTCCGTTGGGGCCTAGGTCTGTTCGGCTGGGGAGGGATAGGTGTGGCAAAGTGGTGCGCTGTAATTCCCAGGGGAGTTTCTGTGGTAGGGGCAGTGCGGGGGCGGTGTTGGGGCCTCTCGACAGCATACTGGGCAATTATCTCCTGGGCAAGCTCTCTCACAAACCCTTCAAAGGTCTCCTGAACTCCCATTGTCCTGGCATGCAGGTGGTGGCAGTTCAGGGCTGTGATGTCGTGCAGGTGAAAGTAGAACTTCTTGTACCACTTCACTGTGGTCCTGGCACACTCCATACTGGAAATCATGGAGTCAGACTGGTCCACCTGCCTTGTGTTGATGTTGTAGTCGAGGACACACTCCAGTTTCCAGATGCGGCATCTCCTCTTGCTGCGGTAATCCAAGGAGTCTGTGCGATGCATCAGGGGGCGGTGAACCGTGGACAAGAGGCAGACCTCTCTGTTGTGATTCCACACTGTTGCAGGGATGTTGTTCACCTTGAAGAAGACCACCTCATTCTTGTCCAGTTTCCACCCCACCTTGACCATGTGACGACGGTTCAACTTGATAGTACCACAGACTCCCGTGTCGTTCAGGTGTAGATAACGAGCGAGAAGGGTGCTAGTGTACCAGTTACCCAGGTACAGGACATGACCACAATGAAGGTACTCCTCTATCATAGTCTTTACCACGGCCCCAGAGAGTCCAATACTCCGATCTTCTGTCTGTCTGTGCACTGGTGTGCAAGACTATGTCCTGCACATAACTAGTCCTACAGTCACATATAACAAAGATCTTGAACCCAAAACAGTGTCTTTTGCTGGGTATATACTGTCGAAAAGAAATACTGTATTGCCTCTCCACAACACAAGACTCTCGTCTATGACAAGGTCTCTATATGGATAAAACGATGATCGGAACATTTCCCATAGGTGATCAAATACAGTAAGACCTCACTATAACGGGCTAATTGGGGCTCAGGCCAGTCCGAAAGATGCGAAATTCTGATAAAAGCAACATCCGGACTTGCCCCTGCTAATCCGGACTTTTTCCGATATATCAGACATTAGTCCAGATTGCATCAGTGGTTTTCACCACCATTGCAGTATTGTACTGTGTTATACCTTCACTACATTAATCAAATGGTGTAATAATACTGTACTGTGCACTGAAAAACATGTCTTTTACTTGTCTTATTGTGGTGAACATAGCTGAAGTGGTCAGGCAGTCCGGACTGCTTTCTGGCTTTATCGGACTTTTTCCGATATATAGGAGTTTAGTCCGGTAGCTCCTCGAGTCTGATAAAAGCGAATTCCGGTCTACTGAAGTCCGTTATATCGAGGTTTTACTGTACCAGCCTAATTCTCCTCATTTTATCAGTGTTATTTTCATTTGCAGGATCAGCAACATCGTAAAAGTGGAGACGGTTGAGAATTTGCTGAAAAAGATTATGGCTCATTACCCAGCCAAAGAAAGGTGTGTTTATGACAGAGTCCGTAGCCCAGTATGACGGAATTTTTCTTTTCCATACAATACCCATCAAAAGAACCAGGGCTAAAAATGCAAACATCTCTACTAGGGAGACAGGGTAATCATAAATGAGGGAATGCCTGCTCCTCGTGCCCAGTCATTCACTCTCACGGCACTGGCTGCTTGCAAAGATGTTAGTTTGCTTCACAATGCACCCCACAAAATCCTCCCCAAAGAATAGGTGGAAGAAATCCAGCCTAATGGAGCCTGGAGGGATTCCTGGAGCTGTGCAGTCAGCGCACCACTCTTCAGTGAAGGGGTGAATGATGGGAGTGAAATCACTACCATCTTCCCAGTTCCACCTCACACTGGCGTCGCCCCCATCGTCACCTTTGTCGGGATGGGGAGGAGATGGTGGTGGGGGAGGTTGGGGAGGAGTGCGCCAGGCTTCCCCACTCGTGCTCCTCTTCCCTCGGCATTTGTCCTTCCTCTTTCCCTTTCCCTTATGGCCTTGTGGAACATCAGGGGGCAGAGGGGAGGAAGTGCGGGAATACTGGGGAGCATAAGACGTGCTGGGGAGGGGCTCCTCCTCGCTCCCCTCTCCATCATCGCACCACATGAACCACCATGCTCCCTCACCGTCCCTCGTGATCCACTCCGCTCCCTCACACCACCGCGTGAGCGCGATGACTCACTCCCTCCGCCACTCTCCCTTTCAATAGCTATTCCTGCCATCACACTTTCGATTCCACTTCCCACTTCCTCCATGCCACTTCCGCCCTTCCCAAACAAAACACAAAGCCCATACCTGAGTTTACAACATGCAGTCCACTCGGGGCCGCAATGCGTGATGTGCTCACAGCTGTACCACGTGGCAGCATGTCCCACGGCTCCGTCCTTGTCCTCGTGCTCGTCCTCACTTTTGGGCCCCACTTCTCTTAGGGGCTGGAGAGAAGTGGATGCACATTGTTTGGGTGCAGGCTGGCCCTCTCTAGCGGCCCGATACGTAACGTAGCGCTGCTTCCTCGGGGACGGGACCTCCTCATCACTGCTGCTACTCTCCTCTTTGTTAGCGACATCGTCATCCAGTGGGGAATCGCTGTTGCCTGTGAAAGTGTCCAGGGCGGCTTGAATTTGCTCCTCAGAGAGACCTCGGCACGCCATGTCTGACCTGGATCACTGCTAACAGGTGAGTGACTGAGGAGAGGGTGACCGTGGGTCGCGGGGAGTTGCCAAGTGTCCCCGCCTGGTGGCAGGTAGGAGAAAGTCTCCCGCACCTACGTACCAAAAATCAAGCGCAAGATTTGAAAATTGTGCATTTTATGAACCTTGCAATTGCGCGATGTACGGGTATGTTGTCGGGTGTCACCGTGACAAAACGTTGCGACGTACCCGTACGTTGTTGGGATGCCTCGGGTTAATAAGTTAATAGTTGATTAAATACTGAAAATATAATATGAACACTTATAAATCCCCTGTCACCAGTACTGTTTCTGTAAGTTCATGGGGTGGGGGGTGGGGCTAGGATAATAAACCAGGAAGTCATCATCCAGGTCAGACTAATGTATGCCTGACCATTGTCTTGTTTCGTCTTAACGTGTTTCCCCCAAGAGTCAGGCTTTCTTGCATGCTTCCTAGTATGCACTGGACGTTGGTCCTCACTCTCACTCCCACAAGAACTCATTTTCAGGCGGATATCCACATAAAATAACAAAAATATGGAGAGAACACAAAAGTGTGTATCACGATAAGATCTGAAAGAGAAAGAGAAGAATTGAATAAAGTTAAAGAAATATTATCAGTAGTCATGGAGGGTAACAATGAAGCCCTAGAAGAGATTGAAGAAGTGTTTAGGTTAGGTAAGTATGAGGAAGGAGGGGCAAGGCCATTGAAGGTGAAGTTCAAGTCCCAGGCAATAGTAAATGAAATCATGAATAGGACATGGAAATTAGCAGACAAAGAGGGGTTCAAAAATGTCTGGTTAAGGAGAGATGCAAATGAGGAAGAAAGAGCTAAAATAAAGGAGTTAGTAAAGGAAGCTAAGGCAAAAAACGAACAGAGAACGGAGAAGGAGAAGACAGTGTTTTATTGGAGAGTTATGGACCAGAAATTGAGAAAATGGTACCGACGGAGAGGAGGAGAAAAGACGGTATAAGTAATAACGAAAAAAGTTTAAAAGTGGCGTACACTAATGTTGATGGATTAATATCGGCAATGTTAGAAATCAACGATTTCTTGAGGGTACAAGAACCTGATGTTATGTGCTTTGTAGAGACCAAGTTAAGGGAGAATATTGATATCCATATGGGAAATGGCAAATACAAATTGTGGAGAAGAGACAGAAAAGATAAAATGGGAGGAGGAGTGATGATAGCAGTGAAGAATAACCTAAATATAGATTCTGTGGAAATGGGAGAGGGTAGGGCTGAAGTGATAAACATGAAATTAGAAACTGGAGAGAACTGTAAGAGAGATATAGCAGTAGTATATGTTCCACCTAAGACAAGAGCATGGACTGATGATGAATACCAGGAGATGTTGTCAGACATGGTTAGTTACCTACAGAAAGTGATTGAGAAAAGCAGCAATATAATTCTAATGGGTGATTTTAATTGTAAAGAGGTGAACTGGGAGGAATGGGACTCAGGAGGTGGCGAAGATTCGTGGGGCACTATATTGTTAAACATTGTGATGAATAATGTAATGACGCAGTGGGTCAAAGAAGAGACAAGATTCCGAGGTGATGACACCCCAGCAAGATTAGATTTACTGCTAACCAAAGAACCTGACGTAATTGAATCCTTGAAATATATGTGTCCTATGGGAAAAAGTGATCATGTGGTCATTGAGTTCCAGATGATAATAGGGAACGTGGTGCCAAGAGATGAGCTCCATAGGCAGGGAAGATACAACTTTGGGAAAGCAAACTTTACAGAATTGAGTAAACTTTTTGAAAATGCAGATTGGAGAAAATTCAGAGAAACAAGAGAGATTCAGAGGAAGTGGGATATCTTTCTAGACCTCTATAATTCAGGAGTGGATAAATATGTTCCAAGAGTAAGTGGGAAAGAATACAGGAAAAAGGAGTGGTTTAATAGAAGGTGTATTATAGCAAAAAAAGAGAGGAACATGGCATGGAACAAATGGAGAAAGAGATGTAATAACAGAACAAAGGAAGAATATAAAAGAACTAGAAATGAATATACAAGAATTCGTAGAGAGGAAGAAAGGAACTTTGAAAAAGGTATAATCGACAAATGTAAGGATGAACCCAAACTGTTTTATAGATTTGTTAATGGCAAATTGAAGCAAAAGGAAGGAATCACCAAACTGAAAGTAGAAGGAGAGGTCTATAATGATGCAGCAATGCAAGCTGAAATAATGAACAAACGTTTCCAATCAGTTTTTACTAATGAAGGGGAGTTTGTGGAGGGGGAAGGAGTGACTAGGAGTGTAGTGATAAAAGATATAAAAGTGGAAGTACAGGAAGTGTACAAATTACTGGAAACTCAAGATGTAAGGAAAGCCCCAGGACCAGATGGAATTTCAAATTGGGTACTGAAGGAATGCAAAGACCAACTGGCAGATAAGATTCACAGTTTAATTGTGTGTTCGCTGGAAGAAGGGAAAGTGCCTCGGGAATGGAAGCGAGCAAATGTGGTACCAATTTATAAGAGAGGAAACAAGGAAGAACCCCTGAACTATAGACCAGTGTCCCTAACCAGCATGGTTGCAAAATTGTGTGAGAAGGTTCTGAAAGATAGGTGGATAAAATATCTGGAAGAGATGAATATTTTGACTGAAAGTCAGTTTGGATTTAGAAGTGGAAGGTCATGTGTTTCCAACTTGTTGAGCTTTTACTCAAGAGCGATTGATGTGCTGCAGGAGAGAGACGGTTGGGTGGATTGTGTATATTTAGATTTGGAGAAGGCCTTTGACAAGGTACCCCATAAGAGACTAATGTGGAAACTAGAGCATATAGGAGGACTGAAGGGTAACCTCCTGGAATGGATGAAAGACTTTTTGAGAGACAGACAAATGAGGACAGTAATAAAGGACAGGATGTCTGGATGGAGAGAAGTAACAAGTGGTGTCCCACAGGGCTCGGTGTTGGCACCAGTAATGTTCCTGATTTACATAAATGATATGGTAGATGGAGTAAACAGTTATGCAAGTCTGTTTGCTGATGATACCAAGATTTTGAGGAAGGTAGAGGTTGAGGAGGACTGTAAAATGCTGCAGGAGGATCTGGATAGGATACATGACTGGAGCCGGATGTGGGAAATGAAATTCAACGCAAAAAAATGTAAAATATTGGAAATGGGTAAAAGCACCAAGAGACCATCACTAAACTATATGATGGGTAATGAACCAATCACAAAAGCGAGAGAAGAGAAAGATTTAGGAGTGCTGTTCCAGGATAGTTTGTCACCTGAAAAACACATCAACAAGATAGTTAGAGAGACATATAAACTCTTGACCAACATAAGAGTGGCATTCCATTACATGAATGAAGAGATGATGAAAAAACTGATAGTGGCCATGATCCGCCCCAGGTTAGAATATGCGGCAGTAGTGTGGTCCCCACACAAAAAGAAAGATATAAACAAGATTGAGAGAATACAAAGAACAGCAACCAAGATGGTCCCCAGTTTGGCAGATCTGTCATATAGTGAGAGGCTAGAAAGGCTGGATTTGCCATCTTTAGAGGAAAGGAGAGAGAGGGGTGACATGATTGCAGTGTTCAGGACCATGATGGGAGTAGATACAATTGATAGAGAAGATCTGTTTTTATGGGATAAGAGAGCAACAAGAGGACATGGACTGAAACTGAAGAAGCAGCGCTGCTTGAAGGACATCAAGAAATATAGTTTTCCGTATAGATGCATAGACCTGTGGAATAGACTGGACAAAGAGATCGTCCAGTCTAAAAACTTAAACGAGTTTAAAGCTAAATTTGACTTATTGAGAAACAGAGACGGGACCCCACGAGCGTAGCTCATTTCCTGTATATCACAATTAGGTAAATACAATTAGGTAAATACATCATGTGTATTAAAGGGATGATTGCCAAGCCACTACGGTAAGAGGCACATGACTGACTGAACCTGGGGATGACAATTTTGATGGCTGTGTGAGGTGCACTCATTGGCTGGCTGGGGGTGCTGGATACACCTGTCTGGGAGCTGTAAAACATTTCTCATCAGAGGTCTGTGCACCTGAAACCACCTGACTTCCAACCTTATTGTCCCCCACATTAAGGCTGCATTTCCCTTGAAATTTTCTACCACGTTGTGTAGCTGGCCTTGATGAACACTTTCCTGCTTCTAACACAAAATG
The DNA here is from genome assembly GCA_018397915.1 of Birgus latro. NCBI lineage: Eukaryota > Metazoa > Arthropoda > Malacostraca > Decapoda > Coenobitidae > Birgus > Birgus latro. The sequence goes on along the minus strand of JAGKTI010008225.1, from coordinate 9,493 downwards.
GCGGATTTGAGGGTTACGCCCCTCTGGAACCAGATGCCTCATATTTTCTGCCTGGGTCGAGATAATGTGTGTAGTTGTGTTTATTTAGGCATGGCCAGGAGTGAAAAAATCGAGAATCCACTCAAAACAGCAGCAGGCTCTGAACTGCTTGATGGGGTGTATGGGAGTGTAGTGTAGGTCAGTCTGAATACATTCAGAATGTTCGTTCACTTTCCAAAAATTTTGTAGTTTTTTAAAGGCTGCGCCCAAACAACACCAGCAGCCATTTATCGGCTAAACATCATTTGACGCCAGTGGCCATGGAGGGGTTAAAGAAATAGTGTGCTGGGACACGGGTTGATTGGGATGAAAATATCAATCTCCTTCTGTTTGCACTTAGAGAAGTACCACACGAGTCTCTTGGGTACTCCCTATCTGAACTATTATGTGGTTGTCACGTGAGATGTCTCTTAAAAATCCTAAAGGAAAGGTTTAAGGAGAAATCCCAGTCCAACCTGTCTGTGGCACAATATACAGATAAATTAAAGGAGAAAATGTCCCTAGTCAGACAGGTAGCTAGAGATAATCTCAAGTCCCAAAAGAACATGAAGTTGCGATATGACAAAACCACTAAACTACGTAAATTTTCTCCTGATGATAAAGTACTAAGGTTCCTCCCTATACCTGGCAATCCCCTGAAAAGTAAATATTCTGGTCCCTACCAGGTAAGTCACAAAATCTCTGATCATAACTATGTAGTTTGCACACATGACAGATGTAGGGACTCTCAACTAGTACATGTCAACTTGCCTTAGGCCCTATGTCGATCGGAAGGTAAAGGAGGACTTAACGAGTGGTCTCCCAGTTTGTAATGTATCTGCGAATACAGAATCTGTTGACACATCCAAGGTCAACCCCTCTACCCATTATACAGATGTATTTGAGGACCACGAATCGTAAGTTGCTGAAATTACATCCCTTAACCCTTTAACCACGGGGTTGTCGGAGGCCGCCGTACCCATCCCGCAGGGATATTCACGCTCCGACTGACTTTTCTAAAATATTTGCCAAAAATCAGTTATTAGTCCTAGAATAATATAATTAAATATGCATATGGCACATACCTTCAGCTTTCTCCTGGGATGTTTATTGAGCCTTTGTCGACTACTGTAGGACTTGTGGAGACTTCTGAATTTTGGTAAGTCTCCACTTTACACTTCCCGACATCCCGTAACATGAATACCACTGCCTGATATTATCACTAGAAACACTATTCAATGATTTCCAAGTAGTCTGGAATCCATACTCAAAAAAAAAAAAAAAAAACACCGAGAGCAATATGAAATACGAGTACATACAAGCTTCCCACTCGCTTGCTCGCGCTAGTTCGCTGCTCGTATTCTGTCATTTCTTATTCATATACACACTCACGCTTTATTATTTCTAGTACTTTATAACACTTATATATATCTACAGTACTTATTGATGTTTCCTTCAGTAATTGTAGTTTATTTTCACTCCAGGCATTCACTTTCTCGCTCCGTAAGTACAAGCCTCCCACTCGCTTGTTCACTGCTCGTATTCTGTCACTTCTTCTTCATATACACACTCACACTTTATTATTTCTAGTACTTTATTACACTTATATATATCCACAGTATTTATCGATAAGTTTACTTCGGTAATTGTAGTTTATTTTCACTCCAGGCATTCACTTCCTCATTCGGTAAAAACAACGTAGAGAGCAAAATTTTCACTTTCATTACTCATATTCTTATATTACAAATTATTTACACTAGGTTACGGACTGGTACTTGCAGTAACTTATAAAACTATATTCCACTGTTCAATCATATTTACCTCCATTGTTTTCACTTGCTATTTACACATTATTTACATTCCCCTTTGCACTGTTTTTGAAATTTTTCAGGAAGTGGTACTCAAAGAAGCAGGGTACGCAGAGGGGAACCTGGCACTCAGCACACTGCCAAGAGGTGCGTTTGACCAAAGGTGGGCGTCTGGTGGTATGCGCGCACACCTGACACCTGCGGATTGCAGCCTTCCTCTTCTCTGTGGCAGGCATTTGTACCAGTCTGTGCCACTTCAGGTACGCCCTCACGCCCTCTGCTCCAGTTTGTCAGGAAGTCTCACAGAATGGCACCTTGGCGCTGCTGCTGTCACCCTACCATATCTCTCAAGCAGCTGCTGAACACAAGTCCTGGCAAACAACCTCAGGGAGAAGGGCTTGGGTGGCTTTACCTTCATCTTGTACAGGATGAAGGTGTTCAGCATCATCATGTCAAGGAGATGCAGAAACACCTTCCTGTATCACCTAGTATTCTTCCTGAGGCAGTCAATTTCTCCAGTCATCATGTAGGACTTGTCCACCAGCCACATATTGATATTGTAGTCAATCACAGCATCAGGTTTTTTCACAGGTTCGCCTGTCCTACGGTCGACCTTCCCACTGTCTTTCATTTCCCCCTTATGTACGGTGGTGAGCATGTGCACGATCCTCTTGTCATGCCACCGTATTGCCAGCATCTTCTCAGACATGCATAGGTGCACGTCTCCTCGCTGGGAACTTCCTGCCTCGGGGAATTTGGGGAAGTTGGCACGATTGCTCTTCACAGTGCCGCTATTGACCTCCGAAAGGTATTTAGCAAGTTTCGGTGCTGTACAGTAGTTGTCAGTATACAGCACATGATTTCCACTAAAATACTTTTCAAGCAGCACTTTCACTACACAGCCTGAGAAGCCAAGGGGGTGTGTTTTGTCAAGATCAACAGTGCTGCCTGAATAGATGATGAAGTCAAGGATGTACCCCGTCTTACAGTACAAAGAACTTGATTCCAAAGCGATAACGTTTGCTTGGAATGTATTGAACAAACCTCAGACGTCCTCTGAACAGAACCAAGGATTCATCAATGACAACCTTCTGAAATGGGTGGAAGAATGACATAAATTTATCCTTCATTCTGATCAGAATCTCCCGGATCTTCCAGAGTGGGTCAGTCTGGGAAGGTACATTGCTGTCGGCAAAGTGAAGGTTCCCCATGATGTTCCTAAAGCGATCTCTGGCCATGTACTTATTGAAGGTGGGTGATGGTAGTAGCGGGTCCATGGACCAGTAGTCTTCCAACTCATGCTTCCTTGAATGGGGCATGAGAAGCATGAGGGCACAAAAAACAAAAAGTTCCTGCACCCCAAGCACGGTCCAATCTTTCATTTTCCCTACACCAGTACCACTTGCAGCACATTGTGACTCGTACCTGTTGGTTTCATCACAAATGTGCTGCATGACTTTGTCATCCAGGAAGGCCAACAGGTAGTCTACACACTCAGCATCATCGTTTAGAGTGAAGGCAGGCTGTATCCCTGGGGAACTCTCATCGAAGTGCAGTTCTTCAGGGATGAAATCAGACCCATCCGTCCACACGAAGGTGTCCAGGGTTCCCTCTCGTGACGTAGTATGCTGGGTCTGGGTGTGAGAGGGTAGGGGTGGCCGTGAGGCGGACTGGGCTGTTTCAAGGTCACCTGAGTAGCCCTAGGTTGCCGAGTAGCACTAGCAGCCCTAACTCTAGATGCTACTCTACTTCCACGAATTAGGGACTTACCTCGTGCCCTACAGCCTGTCTTCAATGTAGGTGCTGGTGGAGACTCCGACTCTGACGACTCAGGAGAAATTTCAGCTGAAGATGTCGATGATATGAGGGAGGTTGGGTTGGGAGAGCGGGGTGATTCACCTCTGGACTCATGGCTGGCTGGGTCACATGGGGCCATTGTGCTAACCCACCTCCTCTTCACTCTCTTCCCAAATTCCTTCCCTTCCTGCACTAACGGCTCCTTTCCCTTGGAGCTAGGAGAACTTAGGAGGGTGAAGCACTCATACTAGGAGTTGGTGGCACGATTTCCTCCGGCTCATCATCTGACTCCTCATCCGACATTTCAAATTCACTGTCCATCATTATCATGAATAATTCTGCCAATACGCATTCCACTGCAGAATCACTTAGTCCTTTACCCCTTTTCATGCAAAGTTTTGTAGGGGTAGAGGTCACAGGGCCCTTTTCAATGGGTGCAGAACTGGCGGAAATGGATGGGTGCGATTGCAACATTCTCACTTTTCGGAGGACAGAAAGTAATTGAGTGCGTCACGTGTAGCGTATTGGGCAGGGAAGGGTTGACAATGTCAGTCAGATGACAACTGCTAATTCATATGCTATGAAATAACTGGTTGGAATTCTAGACAATACATAAAAAATTAGGTAGTTCCAGTTCAATGTAAATATCACCCTGGCTTCTCCCTTCCTTTCTTATGTATATTTATATTACGAGAATAGGTCACACGGCATATTTCACAGGAGAAACAGCAGGGGAAATGAGCGAGCGAGTGAGTGTTGGGTGTTGCCAGGTGATAATTAGCTAATTCCAGGTGTCTGGCACTATAACTTATCTTATTTTTTTTATATATTGTTTGGTAAAAGAAACGGGCATTGGGCTCTTTTCAATGGATGAAATCAGTGGAAAAAACAGGGGCAGATTTGCATAGCGCAGAGTGTCTTGGGCAGCAGGGAAGCGAGGGTAAAGGAGGGGGGGTAGGGGGGGTGGAAAATAGCTTAGTAAAACAATCGATGGGAGGAAATCTAGACAATACATAATAAATTAGGTAGTTCCAGGTGATTGTAAATATGGCACTATCAATTATCTTTTTCTTATATATATTTTTTTGTAAAAGAATATTTCTTATATATATTTTTTTGTAAAAGAATAAGGCATAGGCCTCATTTCAATGGATGAAATCAGTGGAAAAATCCAGGGCAGATAAGCATATCGTAGCGTGTCTGGGCAGCCAGGAAGCGAGGGTAATGGAGGGAAGGTAGGGAGGGGAGTACCGAACAGGGAAAAATAGATAAATTGGACACAATCGATGGGAGGAAATCTAGACAATAATGAATTAGGTAGTTCCAGGTGATTGTAAATATCACTCAGGCTTCTCCCTTCCTTTCTTATATATATTTATATTACGAGAATAGGTCATACGGCTTATTCCACGGGAGAAGAACAAGTGCTCGTGAGGTGTTGCCTGGTGATAATTAGCTAATTCCAGCTGTCTGGCACAATAATTTATCTTTTTTTTTGGGGGGGGGAAGAATAGGGCATAGGGCTCATTTCAATGGATGAAATCAGTGGGAAAATCAGGAGCAGATATACGTAACACTGCGCTTCTGGGCGAACAAGCGAACAGGGTAATGGAGGGGAGGTGGGGAGGGGAGTACTGAATGGAGGAAAATTGCTAAATTAGCAACAATGGATGGGAGAACTGATGACTTTAGCATGTCAAACTATTGTTGGACACTGGCAGTGCTGATAGATGATACAAGTCAACACTTGAAAGCCCGGGCGAATTAAAAAAAAACACCGAATCACAAAAATGACGCCCCACGGTTTGATCCATTGCATCCGACCGTCTCAAGATTGATGACCCGCAGTTAAGGAGTTAAAGCAAACCCTAAGAACAACCTGCAGTTAAGGAGTTAAAGCAAACCCTAAGAACAACCCGCAGTTAAGGAGTTAAAGCAAACCCTAAGAACAGTGAGATTCTGGCTAATCTTGATGACAGCCTTTCATATCTAAGTGAGAAGCAAAGGTCTGACATTGCAACCATACTGAGAGATTATCCAGAGGTAACTTCTGATGGAGTGTGTGGTGAAATGCAGAAGCATGGGGGAAAGATAGTAATAGAATGGATGTGGAAGGTGTGCAGATTGGCGTGGGAGGAGGGTAGAGTCCCGGAGGATTGGAAGTCAGGTATAATTATTCCTCTGTACAAAGGAAAAGGGGAAAAAGCAGTGTGTGGTAATCACAGGGGCATTTGCCTTCTCAGTGTAATAGGAAAAGTATATGGTAGGATACTTATTGACAGAGTTAGGGAAATAACAGAGGAATTAGTTGGAGAAGAACAGGGAGGTTTTAGGAAGGGAAGAGGTTGGGTAGACCAGATATTCATTCTTAGATCCTTAGTGGAAAAGTTTCTAGAGAAGGGAAAGAAGTTGTATGCAGCCTTCATGAATCTGGAGAAAGCATATGACAAGGTGGATAGACAAGGATTGTGGAAAGTATTAAGAATATATGGAGTGGATGGGAAGTTGTTGAAGGCAGTGAAGAGTATGTATGACGGTGCTAAGGCTGCAGTGCATGTGGATGGCAAACTGAGTGAATCTTTCCATTTGAAGGTTGGTTTGAAACAAGGATGTGTCATGTCTCCATGCATGGTTGTTCAATCTGTACATGGATGGGGTTATAAAGGAGATATAAGGTCGGGCAGTGGATGTTGGAGCGGCCCCAGTGAGAGAGGGCAGTGTGTGGAAACTCCATGTACTGTTGTTTGCAGATGATACTGTGTTGTTGAGCGAAGACGAAGGGAAGGCTTGGTAGATGAGTCTGGGAGAGTGTGTAAGAAACGGAATCTAAAGGTGAATGTAGGGAAGAGTAAAGTGATGGTCTTCGAGAGAAGTGAAGCCAGTGAATGTACGGTGAGACTGGATGGGGAGGATATAGAGAATGTGAGTGCATTTAAGTACTTGGGTAGTGTGATGAGTAAGGATGGAAGTCTGGAGGGTGAAGTGCTTGAAAGGATGCAGCAGGAAAGGAAGGTTGCTGTTTGTTGAAAGCAGTGATAAGAAACAGAGGTAAGCATGGAAGTGAAAAAGTTGTTACATGACAGTATTGTGATACCAACTCTAACATATGAAAGTGAAGCTTGGACCCTGTTGGAAGGAAGAAGTCAAGAGTGAGAGCAGTGGAAATGAGTTATTTGAGAGGAGCATGTGGAGTCACATGGAGAGACAGACTAACAAATGAGGAAGTGAAGGAGCGTTGTGGTGTGGTTGTGGACGTGATAGGAAGCGTTAGGAGAAACACGTTAAGGTGGTTGGGGCATGTGGAGAGGATGGAGAGTGAAAGACTGACGAGGAGAGTGTATGAGAGTGAGGTGGAGGAGGGGAGAGGGAGGGGGAGGCCGAGGATGAGATGAAGGGATGGAGTGGAGAGGTACATGAGAGAGGGGTGTGTGAGTTGGGAGCGGGGTGGTGAAATGGCGGGGGACAGAGCGACATGGAGGCGATTTGTTTGTGGCCACCCCATGTAGGACTGACCCGTCTGGCAATAGACAGATAGATAGAACTTTTGATCTTCCTGGTTCATATAAAGTGAATCTGCATGATGTCAAGATTAAAGCGGGTGTATCGCCGATCAGACAACCAACATACAGAGTTAATCCTCTAAAGTGTGAAGCCATGAAGAAAGAGGTCAATTTTCTATTGGAACATAACCTGGCAGAACCCAGTTGCTCACCTTGGGCTTCACCCCATCTCTTAGTCCCTAAACCTGACGGTATTCTCAGATTTTACAATGATTATAGGAAGGTGAATAAGGTCACCAAGCCAGATTCCTATCCCTTTCCATTGATGGAAGAACTAATAGATGATGTGGGCCAGTCAAAATATATCACTGCTGTTGACCTGCAAAAAGGCTATTATCAGATTGGCTTAAAGGAGAGGGCTAAAGAAATATCTGCCTTCATAACACCTTTTGGGTTATCCAATATATCTGCCTTCATAACACCTTTTGGGTTATCCAATATAAAGTCATGCCTTTTGGCATGGTGAATGCCCCTGCAACATTCTAAAGACCCATTAACCATACCATTCATGGGCTTGAGGGTACTAAGGCATATCTAGATGATCTGGTGATCAATTCAGAGAGGAGGAACATCTTAAAAGACTGCAGGCCCTGTTGTCCCATCTAAGTGCTGTGGGCTTCACTGTCAACCTAGCAAAGTTCACATTTGGGAGTGCTACATTGACCTACCTGGGCCATGTTGTTGCGAAAGGACAAGCCAGACCCAAACTCGCCAACGTGGAAGCTATCCTTTCACTTCCCACTCCCACAACTAGGAATGCTCTATTAAGGTTTTTGGGTACAGCAGGATTCTACAGGAGGTTCTGCAGTAACTTTTCAATTATACCCTCCCCTCTTACTGATCTTATAAGTCCCAAAGCTCCTTTAGTCTGGTCAACTGAATGTGACGAGGCATCTAAAAGCCTAAAACACTTGCTTTCATCCTATCCAGTTCTGAAAATTCCCAATTATACGAGCCCATTTGTACTACAAATAGATGCAAGTGTTTGCGGTGTGGATGCAGTGTTGCTACAAAAAGATGAATATGGCTGTATGCTACCAGTGACTTACTTTTCAGCCAAATTAAAGAAACAACAGAGTCACTATTCAACAACTGAGAAAGAGGCACTGGCCTTAGTACTGGCTCTAAAAAGGTTTGAGTGCTACCTCACATGTAATAACAGAATACACTGATCATAACCCATTTGTACTCCTGCAGCGCATGCAAAATAAGAACCAACGCATCTTGAGGTGGGCTCTACAGGTTCAACCATACAACTTGGAAATACGCCACATCAAGAGGGTGGACAATATGGTTGCGGACATCCTCTCCCGAGACACTACTGAAGACTCCCTTCCATCAGCTCCCTAGTGCTCCTTTATCAGGCCTACAGAGGACTTCGGGGGGAAGGAAATGTTACAAGCCAGAGCTGATTGCCTGGGGTTTTGGAGCCCTGAACCACGCCTGACCTCCTAGTAAACCCTGGACTTACCATGATTCAAACAGTCACCCCACATAGCTACTCTATACCTGCTTTACTGAGTGCCATCTACTGATCTGATGGGTCCTCAACGGCATTCATGGAGTCGGGTGTCTGAAACATCAAACCATAGTTGATGTGTAGTGTGAACTTCTGTTGGAAGTGAGTTGACCTATGATCACACTCCAGCTGGTTAGCTCCTGTGAGGGCAATGTTTCTCCAGCCCCTAGTGTTGACCTTCAGTGGAAATTACTGACTTCCTGGATCGTATGCTGGCATTACAGAACCCGATACAATTCAGACAAGTGGGATTGGGCTGGGAATGGGCTTGGGGGGAGTGGCTTTTAATTCCTTTTCTTTCCACATGTTTATTTATTTATTTTCCTCAGAGAAGGAATGTAATTGTATTATTCATTACAGTCTTTGTCCTACTTTACTAGTAATAATTTGTCATGTGAAGTTACTGGCCTTCTTTGTAACTATCATAATTATGTGGTATTGTATATAACTGGTGAAGACTGTATACTCTTTTGAGAACAGTTTTGCCAAACTTTAGTTTTATTAAATCTAATCTAATCTGACTTCATTACTTTAATACCTCTAGATAGAAGCTAAGTGACTAGTCTCTGAAATAGAACTGCCAACTCCAACAATACCTTGAACATTATGTTGTTCAATCATTTTGTGTTGATGGACCAAGCTTTCTTGGACAAAGACCATACATACTGTATGTATTTCTGTACAATGGATTTCTGCTTGGTCCATAACACAATGGCAACCTTGTCAGGATCCATATGAACTTGAGTTGGCAACTGTACATCACTTAACCAATCCCTAGAGAAAATATTTTT
>JAGKTI010008224.1:16065-34279 GCA_018397915.1 Birgus latro | reverse complement strand
GTGTGTGTGTGTCTGTGTCTGTGTGTGTGTGCGTGTGTGTATGTGCGTGTGTGTATGTGCGTGTGTGTGTGTGTATGTGTGTGTGTGTGTGTATCTGTGTGTGTGTATCTAATAATAATAATAATAATAATAATAATAAACGGTTTATTAATAATGCAGTCCTGGGACTGAAAATTTGTACAGGGGGGTGGATTATATACCTTATTCTAGGAGCTAAAACTACCTAAATCTAAGACTTAACATGTAACTACGGTCTACTGTACATTGTTTATGCCTCGGATGATGGTGGGGATGGCACTTCGTCTGTACCTATCCGTGCGTGGGGCTTTCAAGGGCACGAGTTTGTTCGTGTGCCTCGTTGTTCTAGTGGGGGGCGGCGCGTCAGGTGGGAGGAAGTGCCGGTGCCGCTGACTGCTTAGTAAGCCTCCACCGAATATGGTGAGTGCTTGCTGGTATCTCTCGGCCAGCGTGGGCAGGCTCAGGCTAGTTAGGGCAGTGTTGCAGGGCCAAGGATGACTCTGCATGCCCTTTTCTGGACTCTCTCCAGCTGGTGTAGCTGAGTGGTGTTCAGGGAGGATGACCAAGCTGGAGAGGCGTAGACGAGTTTAGGGAGGATAAAGGAGGTGTACACTCCCCTGAGCTCGCTCGCCGGTGTTCCCAGAGACCTGAGCCTGCGCAGCATGTAGAGGCGGTAAGATGCTGCTTTCACCACACTGGCCACGTGCTGCCCCCAGGATAGATGGTCGTCCAGGACCACGCCAAGCAGCTTGAAGGTGTTGACTACCTGGAGTGGGTGGGGGCCGATGGTGAGCTGGGGTGGTGGTACAGCTGTTTTTGACGTGCAGACGTGCATCACCACGGTCTTGGTGTGGTTAATGGTTATACTGTTGTCCTGTGTCCACGTCTGCAGTCTGTCCAGCGTGCGCTGAAGCGACGTGTAGTCTGGCGCCCTGTTGTTAACGGTGATGCCGACAGTGCAGTCATCCACGTATTTCCAGCGATGTGGGGTGTCAGTGAGGGCGTCATTTATCATCATCAGGAAACACAGTGGCCCCATCTTGGTCCCCTGGGGCACCCCGCAGGTCAGCTGGCGAAGCGAGGAGACATAGCCCTGATAACGGACGGCCTGCTGGCGGTCAGTGAGGAAATCAGCCAGCCACGCTATCAGGTCAGGGTAGAGTCCCAGATTTATGGCCTTGTTAATGACAACAGAGTGATCTACAAGGTCAAATGCCTTTCGGAAATCCACAAAAGCGAGGGCAAGAGAGGTGTCGCGTTTGTCCAGGTGGCTGTGTATGAATTCAAGACAATTGACTAGGTAGTGGGAGGTGGAAGTGGCTTTAATATTTCCAAATTGTCTTTCATCAATGTGTTTAATAATTTTGGAGTAAGACCAGTCAAACACAAAATCTTCACAAATAAGGCTGGGGATGGGGGTGATAGCGACTGGCCTGAGGTCATTGAATGACTGAGGGTTTGTTGTCTTGGGGATTGGGGTGACATATGAAATCTTCCAGTCCCCAGGAACTGAACTTTGTGAGAGGGTAGCTTTGATAATAGAACAAAGGGGAGTGGCGAGCTCTAAAGCAAATTCTTTATAAATTTAGATGGGGAGGTCAGTGTGTGTGTGTGTGTGTGCGCAACTAAATATGTTGCTTTCATGTTCCTGAACATGAAATCCCAGGATTCTTTACACTTTTGCGTCGACTATCCTGTCATTCTCTGACTAAATATGTCTGTTTTCACTTATCCCCAAGTTCTACTGACTATACGAAATTCCATGTCTATCTTACTTCTAAGATGGAATGTATTAATTCCATTTCTCCTTTCTCTATAATCTCCATGCTTGATTATTTTAATGTTCCTCATCACCTTTGGCTCTCGTTTCCATTCACTGATCCAGCTGGTGAATAAGCCTACATCTTCCCTATCCTCAGTGACCTAGTGCAGCTGGTACATCATCTTACCTTATCCTTGACCTCCTTGGACAGAGCTCCAGCATACCTGACCTCTTCCTTCTAATCAATCCTGCTTACTCCATTAATCTTTTCTTTCCTCTGGACTCTCCTGATAACAAGCTTTTCACCTTCCTCTCCTATTACTCCAGCAAGGGCTGAGGACTTCCCCCCTCCCCTCTCCCTTGAAGCGGCTGCTGGGGCACATTGGAGATGCAAACTGGGAGACTCTCAGGAAGTACTTATTTTATTTTCCATGAAAAGGTTATTGTTGCCATGGCCAAGAGCCATCACAGTGTGTCTCGCACATTACCGGAGCCATTCTTTCCGGCATGGAAGCATTCATTCCCTTTCTCTTACCCTCTGACAGTGCAAAAACTCCTTGGTTTAATCACGCCTGTTCTAATGTTGTTGCAACAAGGAGATGACTGATAAAAGCTAACGGCACCAACCCCCCCCCCCCCCCCCCCCTCTAAATCCTATCTGTCTGATATATTTGCCTGGAAAACTGAAATTATGAGTTGATGTGTCCTGGTGCTTCAGCTGATACTTCAGCTGATTATTTACCAATGCTCAGTTTTTGCCATAAGAAGGCATTTTAGCAAATTACTTATTAATACAGGAGCTAGCAGAGGTTTAAATGACATCTTCAGTAGAGAAAATTTAGGACCATGAAAATGTACATATGTAACTGAGAACCCCCCAAAAAGGAATTCATAAGTGCAGCATTTGGTATAATAACCAGGGGGGGGGGCACCTCCAGAAATTGGCCAAAAATTCGATTTGTATGTCACTTTTAGTACATCAACCAAATTAGTGCTAAATGTTTCTTAGTAGGCTATCTTTTCAGAATGTATCACTCTTAAATGACACACGTGGGGATAAGATGATTTCTGAGTGGCATAAATGTGGCGTCAATATGAGATTTAACCAACATCTCGAGTACACCAACCAATCCTGGAGAAAGTGGCCTTTGCAATATACCGACTAAAGTTTACGAACTCTTAAATGGGACTTATGAGGACTAACCCATTTCTGTGTGGGTCAAAGGTCACTGTCAAACAGCCACGCCCACATTGTTCATAAGTACAAGCCGTGATAGCGAAGCAGGTATAGTTTTCAATTTGTCTGTCTGTGTGTGTGTGTCTGTTAGCACAATAACTTAGTTCAAGATATCATCATAAAATTATACAGGTGTGTAGTAGAGAAAAAATCGATCACGAATTAGAAATTGATGAAAGTATGCCAAGGCCTGTGTGTCTGTTACCACGGTAACTTTGCAACCGCTCAAGTAGTGCTGAAAATTTCCTACGAGTATTGTTTTCAGTTTGTCTGTTTGTCTGGGATTAGTAGTATGATAACATCGCACCTAATCAAGATATCATCACAACATTATACAGGTATGTTGTAAGGATGAAAATCTCCTACGAATTCGAAATTGGTGGAAGTAGGTTAAGGTCTGTGTGCCTGTTACCACGATGACTTCGCAGCCGCTCAAGATATCATCACAAGGTGTGTAGTAGGGGTGAAAATCTCATACGAGTTCGAAATTGGTGAAGGTAGGTCAAGATCAAGGTCTTATTCCAAGCCGCGGTAGAAATGCATCGGCTCGCGACTGGTGTGATTTCCCCCTTGGGAGAGGCCTCTAGTTTCAAACTTGTCCATAATCATATTTTTACATGGACACAAGACTTGTGTCAAAGTCTTTGTTGGATCAAGAATGACCTTTTTCATTCTTTAAGCCTGTGTGTTTGGTCCATTTCATAACATATTTCAATCTCTCTGGGATAAGAAAGAAGAACAAGGCTCCAGTAAACAAGCCACAGTGCAAAACAGATGACAGACCAGCAACAAAAACACAGAGAAAATCAAACACAGGCTTGAAGAAAAGAGCCATGGATGTCCCTGATATGACCTTCTTGCCCTACCATGGAGATGTTCTTCCTTCAGGACAACTTTAGTCTTCCAAGACAACTTGATTTCATCTGGATAATGAATCATGTCATTGGTTCCGAGGTGGTGCAAATGTGGATTGGCTTCATTTCTATTACTAGTAGGGATGAGTCACCAAGACAGTAAGTGAGCTACATGCCGAATCTCAAGGAACCAATCACAAGCCTTTCTGTCATATACAATACTTTTGTCACAACCAAGAAATGTGCTGAAGAATGTGGTCAAAGATATGGTATTGTGACATATGACCTGAATGCTCCGAAGCCTGCAATGTACACCTAAGTCACACAAGCCCCTATCTTGAGCAACATCTTCATCATGCTGCGTGCCTTTCCCATCGAAATGGCATATTTAATAGTTATTGGAAAGCTTATAGGGGAAATCTGGAGGGCCAAGCATGCTCACAGACACAGATGTCCTAGCCCCAAGCTTCCTCAATGGCCTTATCACAGGGAAACACTTCAACACGTGCAAACAACTCCATCCTTTACTTGTCCTTGCCCTTAAAGACTTGCACTTCCAAGCATTTCTTGAGGCTCTTGATGAAAGGGATCAAACTGCAACCTTAATGACCAAAACCTCACAAGTACAGTGCAAGGAGAAACCCTAATTTTCCCAAACACCAATGATGGGTTCCTGAGATGTGAAGCAGCATATCATGAGTATACAATTCGGACCGGAACTGGTGCACATGGGGCAACTGCTCGTTTCTGGATACTGCACGTAGACTACATACGACTCTACCACCAGTCTGAGCGTGCAATACATACCAACAACATTGATCTCTTTATCTTCACACTGACATCCATGATTGATCTGTTTTCGCCACCTGTCACATCAGCTATGCTTGATGGCTTACCAAACACCATTTGGATTTGCTCAGTCTGGATCACACTCATTCTAGCCTTAGGTAGAAACTTGAACAAGGCACCTTCATTGTCCACAGAACCAACTGACCTGACCCTTGAACAGACCATCAAAGCCGATGCCATATCAAAACTGATTGGAATCACCTCTTTCACAAACAACTATAGTGCACGTCTGAGATGGATGATTACAAAGTCCACGCGTGCATCCTTCATCCAGCAACTCCAGGATATGGTGGGTTAGTTCATAAGGAGGATGCAGTGGCTGATCTACAACCAACGCTCATCAAGTGGAACAAAGTTTTCAAGAAGTCTGTCAAGCACACTGAAGACACCTCCAACCCTTTCTCTCTCAGTGACTTGTCTGACACATTGTTCAACATTAGCACAGGAAGAGATGTAAGTGATGACATCAAAGACTCCCTCCGTAGGAGGGACAGGACACAAACAGTTCTTCGAAGCCTGCATCAATGATCCCAGCCGATTGGAAAGCAGCACAAAGAAGGTAAAGCTGAAAACTTTTGCCACCGGGGGTGCAAAAAATCACAGAGCTCAAGACAAGAAGACAGTCAGCCTGAAATGTACAAGATACCTAATGGGTAGGCTCCTGGTCCTTGCTGTGCAGACGGAGCTTTATCTGCAACATGTATTCCAGTATCCACTGACAACTGTCCTACTGACAATGAGCACCCCACACAAGGCTCTAGCAAAAACTGATAACAGTAAATTGCTGAAGCAATTGGAGAAAACGATCAAGACATTATATGAATGGAGCCAAGCCAGAAAGTGTCGATTGCTGTATACAGATGGATAATTCCTACAACATTTGAGGGATTATCCAGAACCATTCTTATACAATGTGCTTGAGACGCCAGCTGGTAGAATTCATCTGATATTTGATGATTATTCTAAACCATCACTGAAGAATGATGAAGGGGACAGGAGGGAGATTATAGAAAGGATATATCTCATTTGGGCCACAGCAAAAGCAAATCCCAATGAGCATGAGTGAACCTCTGAAGTCAAGGTCCTTCAAGAGACAGTTGCCCCTCATTCTTGCTGATGAATGGCAGGATCTTGCATATGTTCCAGTTCTTGCAAGTCACCATCTGTGACTTGCAAGAACTCCCTGTTCCAGGGAGCATGTTACCACTTTAGAAGAAATGATGGTTTCATGAGACAAGAAGTTGTTGAGGATTTGACATCAAATCACCAAGAAGCACACACAAAAATTGTACTGCATGCAAAAGCAGCTGCTGACCCAGTCCAACACACTGTCATAAGAGCATCAGATACAGACACTGTAATCATCCTCATCCACCACTCAGAAAGGATCCCTGGAGCACTCTAGATGGATGTTGGAACAACTGCAAGAAATAACAGGCATTTCATCCCTCTGCAGATCACTTCCAGGGTTCCATGCCTTTACAGATTCTGACTATACATCAGCCCTTGTTCGTAAAGGGAAAACAAGACCGTATGAGAAGTTCACCAAGTCTTCAGATGTGCAACCTGCATAATTTTGCTAAAATGACCTAAGGCCAGTCATCTGCTTATGGTCAGACAACTCTATGAGACATACAGCATCCGTCTATGAGGCACCGAAGGATGGAGTGACCCTTAATGAGTGCAGGTACCAAAAGTTTGTCATTTACTATGGTCCAAAGATGAGAGGGAAGAATCCATTGGCCAGATTCAAAGGAACTGATGGAAGTTCCCTTCATCCGTATGAATCTGTGATGAAGCTCCATATGGCCATACTGCATTTGTGCATTTGTGGCAAAGATGTGGGCAGAAGCAGACCAGCTTAGCCCTAATCAGGACACTGATGTTGAAAATGGGCGGAATTTGGTTAATGGTGTTTACGAGACAATCTGGTTTGAGGGCCCACAACTCCGAGATGCCTTAGTGCCAGAGGACAACAGACATGGAAAGATGGTGATGAGTCAGATGAAGAGATGGCTGGATTATCATCTGATGAGGAGGAGGATAATTCAGAGGAGGAAGGTTGAACCCAGCAAGACCAGTATGAACTTCACAAGGGTGAGACTAATGACTATGTATGCTAAAAAAAAACTCATGATTTAGAATGCTGACTCATCACTTAGTAGCCTACTTGCACGTGTATGGATTAGCACTTAATGTTTTGTTGAAACTGTATGTAGATTGTAATGCTAAGGGTGTCAAACCAAATTAGCGATTTAGATGTTGAAGTTTCTGTATTACTCAATATTGTCAGTGTTATTGCAATAATAGTTGCAGCTTGGATATCTGTTTTTAATCATTTCTGTATTCATATGATTGTGCAAAGAGAGCATGTTACATGAACTGAAAATAAATAACTTTGCTGAAAATTCCCCAGGCCTCAGTACGTTTAGACTCAGGATATTTTTGGAGTCTTGAGCTTTGGTACATATGCTCCAAAGTGTACTTTGAATGAAAGATTGGCATTGCCCACAGACAATGTGGCATTTGACCCACTTAGAACTGGGTTAGTCCCAACAAACCACACATACGAGTTGGTAATATTTAATTAGCATATAGCAAAGGCTACTTTCCCTAAGTTTGGTTGGTGTACTCGAGATGTTGGTTAAATCTCATATTGGTGCCACCTGTATGTCACTCAGAAATCAACTTGTCCCAAAATGTGTTATGTAAGAGTGACAAATTCTGAAAAGGTAACCTACTAAGAATCATTTAGCACTATTGTGGTTGATGTACTAATTGCCATACAACCTGGATTTTCGACCAACTTTCGGTGGCATCCCCTAATTACTGCACCAGATGATGAACTTGAGAATTTCTGTTTGGGGGATTCTCGGTCACATATCTGCATTATCAGGACCTCAAAACATTTGTACTCAAGGTGTCAGTTAAACCTCTGCTAGCTCCCACAATATATGCGGTACAAAGTTGTTCTACTTGAAATTTTTAGTTGATTCGACGTGTCAGCTGTAGCATCATCTGCCCCATCGGCTGATTAGTGTACGTTGATATAAAGCAATTCCCCACATTCTATGAGTTTCAAAGAGAAAAACTTTTAAAAATTGGTGCAATAGTTTCTGTGAAGATGTTCTTCTATTGTTGTCTCCTTTTTCGTTTCTGTTCTGTTGGTTGTCATGTTTCCTTGCTTGGAACTGGTGCCATATGGCCAATGATAGTTGGCACTAGGCATCCCTCATTCAATTTAATATACAACTCATTCCTTCATATTTTAATAGACAACTCATTCCTTCATATTCTCTGGATATCCTTGGGGTTTTGTTTTCTCGGGTCTATCATGGAAAGATCATATTTCCTCTCCTGCAAAATCTGCTTCCAAGAGAACTGGTGTGCTAAACCAGCTCCATGACATCTTTACCCTTGCATAGTAGTTGATTTTATTCCAAGGCATCTCTTTGCACAGTTACTTTACAAGAGGTTGGAGTAATAGCGTTTTGTTTCATCAGCTCCCATCCTCTTCATTCATCTCTCTCTCTCTCTCTCTCTCTCTCTCTCTCTCTCTCCCTCTCTCTCTCTCTCTCTCTCTCTCTCTCTCTCTCTCTCTCTTTCTCTCTCTCACTTCACCGTACTGTTTCATTTGCATCTGCTTACTATCACTGCTTTAAAGGCCACTACTTCTCTAAACCGTCTGATTGCATCCCTCCTTCTTTACGGCAGGTGCATAGCACCTGTCTGGCAGTGCTTTCTCATCTCTTTTCTAACTACTAATGCAAACGTTGCCCAATACTTTCACTTATTTATGGATGCAATAGGCCAACTCTGGGACTGTCTTCTAGAGTCAGTATTTCCCTCTGCCAATGACTAGAATTAGGCGAGCATCGATTCCGGAGTTGATTCTAGCTATTCTGATGAGTTAACCCAAGAATCGGTTCTCTAGTGTGGGAATTACAACGAAATACAAAGGAATGCAAACAGCAACAGCCCTTATGGTGCTTTTGAGGCTGCTTGTTACAGAACAGGCTATGACTACGAAATCGAACTCTACATGCTGAAGGATAAGGATAGTAAGGCAAGAGGGCTACCCCCGCCTCCAAACCCTCTAGTTAAAACTAGCAGGAAAAAGTGAGAAGGGCCACCATGAAGCACGGAAAGACTGACATGTAAATTTCCTAGGAAAGACTGAAAACGGAAAGTTACATTTTATATACGGTACTTTATCTGTAAGCTACCAGTGAAAATATTTTGAAAGAGAAAGTAATAAAGTAAAGTGAATAATCAGATAAATAAATAACTAAGGCATGACGTTATATACGGGTACGTTGAGTTAATGGGGTATCTGTAGGCACAGTGTGGATGATTGGGGGTGGTGATACACATGACCACTGGCCCTCCTTTCTGATGTACCAGTCCCCTGGAGATCTTTGGTGTAGCTGGTGTGTCCCACTGCACTATTCTAAGGCCTCATTATGAATTTTTGTATTCTTAGTGGTCATCATCAGGATCTTGTGACAGAACCTTCAGAACTTTTCTGTAAGTAATGCAAGTGCACCGTTATTGGTGACTTCATACTGTGTCTCACTTTATCACCTACATACAAGTATTACCACACTGTAACTGAATAAGTCGTTTTGTATAAATGTGCCACTTCGATATATGAGTATTTTCTTATTTTAGTTTTCTGAAAATGAAGAAGAAAAACAGTTTTATTCATAGGTGCAATAACAAGGATGGAATTCCTACATAGTATTTAAATCTCATAATTAATCTTATCTTCCTATTTGAACTGATAATGTAGAAGTGATTTATTTCTAACAGTCATGCATAGCAACAAAAAAAGTCCTTAAAATGTGATATTATAATGGTCACATTGTATTAAGAACAACGGTTAAGATTACTGTTTAACTAGTCGTGACACACAAAAGTATTTAATTCGATTATTTCCTGATAATATTTCACCAAAGTACACTACTGCCATATAACTGTATACCACTGAAATACTTGGCGATGGAGAAGCAGGAAATTGCAGAAGTTACAAACTGATAATGTGTACTGAATGAAAATATAATATGAACAGCACCCTTATATACAAGGTGATCTGTCGAGGCGTGAAAAAATGGAGTTATCAAGATAAAATAACCTGTTCTGAAGGCAGGCAACGATAACCGTAAATGGACCAACACTTCGGTCGGTTCTTGCGCCCATCATCCATTCACTCATTGTAGTGATACTTCATTTCAGGGTAACTCTATATTAAGTGACAAGCCAAGTGATTTCCTGTAAACCAGAGAATAATTCAATGCGCTGTGTTCCCTACGTCTCAACAACTGAGTTGGCGGAGGGTTAGTGTTCCTCTCCAGATAACAACTAACCAAAAATACAGACAAAAAGCCTCGGACCAGGACAGACCAGCAGGTGACGACCAAGGACAGGAGAAAGGACTAGATATGGGCTGCAACATGGAGTGTAAAGGGTGCGAATGATAAAGTAAATGAGAGAGAGAGATTGTCTAAGTGCTTGTGGGTGCAAAAGTGGGATATGGTTTAACTACGTGGAGAAGCGAGAGTGTGACAGAGATGGGGTATGGATGGGGTATATGCGCGGGAGTAGGTGAGAATGAGAGGGCAAAAGAGGGTGTCGTATTGTTGTGTGCAAGAGATGGAAGGAGAATATAAGAGAGTATCCATCCAGTGTATAACCAGTATGCCGGGAATCGAACCCGGGACTCTCAGATGAGAGCCAGGCAGCAATCCACTATGCCATGACCAGGTAAAAGTTACCTCACATTGTCACAATCTTGTAACCAATGTCCCTCTGCCCCAGCTTTGGGCCTGTAGAGGTTGAGAGAACCCCCTGGCACTCGAGCAAGTAGATGCTTTTAATCTATCCCAAGCACTTTCGGCAAGTCAAAATGAAGAGAGAAACCTGTACTTTACACAGGAAAAATCATTCAATAAATTACCATTATGCTGGGAACTGAACCCGGTACTCTCATGGGAGAGCCAGGCGGCATACCACTACACAACGACCAGGTAAAAGCTACCTTTCATTGTCACAAATGTGTCGTGGTTCAAGGATTACGTGGGTAAGATTGAAAGCAGGGATACAAACGTGGACGATTGTGCGTTTGTGTATGCGCCAACGTAAGATCGCTCAAGCAGAGTCAAAGAAGAGTTCTAGGTAAATGTGGAAACAAGCATGGAATAGTTTGAGAGGAAAAAGAGAGTCTTTTTGATTGGAGATATGAATGGAAAAGAAAGGAATGTGAACGTGGATAAAGCTGTTGGTGAGTTTGATGTGCCTGCAGAAGTGGAAGAGAATGGCAGTGCTCTAGTGGACAGTTGTGCAGAGTGGGGGTTGCTGAAAGGCAATACCCTCTTTAGGCACAAATCCACAGGTATATGTGGCGAGTAATGAGAAGGGTGGGTGGTGAACTGGATGAAAGGAAGGCAATGATTGTTTATGTTTTTATGGATGACAGAATGAGAAGGTATGTAATGGATGCAAGAGCATACAGATGCAGAGGAAGTGGGCTCCTTGACCAGAACTCGGTGTTGGTGAAAGTCAAGGTGCAAGTGCAATGGATGAATAGAAGGAGGGAAGGACAGGATGAAGTAGTACATACATAGAGGGTAGGAATGTTGCAATAGGATGGAAGAAAAGCAAGATGTAAAAGAGAAGTGAAGGAGGGATTGGGTAAATCTGATTTGGAGCAGATGGGGGATATGGAAGGAGTGTGCAAGATAATCACAGAAGAAATCTGTGCAGCATGTGAAGTGATGTATCGGGTGAAGAGAAGACAAAAGGGGGTGCATGGAAGAGTTTGGTGGAATGAAGAGTTGAGAAAGCTGTGGCACAAAAGAAGAAAATACTGTATATAGTGAGTGAATGGGAGGCAGAGGCATGAGGGAAGTTAAGAGAAGGAAGAGAGAGTTATATGTAGGGAAGAAGAATGAGGTGAAAAGATTAGTAAGAGAGTAAGGAGAAAGTGAATGAGGAATTTGGAAGGATTTTGAGTGTAAAGTGAAGGAAAT
This sequence comes from Birgus latro, assembly GCA_018397915.1. Taxonomy (NCBI): domain Eukaryota; kingdom Metazoa; phylum Arthropoda; class Malacostraca; order Decapoda; family Coenobitidae; genus Birgus; species Birgus latro. The sequence goes on along the minus strand of JAGKTI010008224.1, from coordinate 22,531 downwards.
GTAAGAAAATGTTCTGGAAGGAGGAAAAGAGAGTTAGACTAGATGATAAAGAAGATAGTAAGGGAGTGAAAGATAAAAATGGTAGATTGATAGTGGAGTAGGGAGAAAAGTAAGCAGATGGAGAGAACACTTTAAGGAACTGTTAAACATAGAGAATGACAGTACAGTAATTCAAGTACAAGTGGCTGGGGAATGACTGGGGGAAGGAGGAAGGTGAGAAGGGAGGAACAGATCAGTAGGATGGAAGCAGCGGAAGCAATGAAGAAAGTCGAAATGGGCAAAGCTCCAGGAATGGAATGAGTGTGTGGTGAAATGATGAAGCATGGGGAAATGTAGTAGCAGAATGGATATGAAGGATGTGCAGATTGGCTTGGGAGGAATGTAGAGTCCCAGAGGATTGGAAGTCGGGCATAAGTATTCTCCAGCACAATGGAAAAGGGGAAAAAAATGTGTGTGTAGTAATCATAGCGGCATTTGCCTTCTTGTGTAATAGGAAAAGTATATGGTTGGATACTTATTGACAGAGTTAGGGAAATAGCAGAAGAATTAGTCGGAGAACAGGGAGAATTTGGGAAGGGAATAGGTTGTGTAGGTCAGATTTTCATACTTAGTTCTTTGGTGGAGAAGTTTCCAGAGAGGGGAAAGAAGTTGTGTGCGGGCTTCATGAAATTGGAGAAAACACTTGATAGTTGGATAGACGAGGGATGTGAAAAATACTAAGAATATATGGAGTAAATGGGAAGCTGTTGAATACCGTGAAGAGTATGTATGAGGGTGCTAATGATACAGTGCATGCGGACTGTGAGCTGAGTGAGGTTTTCTATCTGAATGTTTGACTGAAACAGGGATGTGCCATGTTTCCTTTGTTACTCATTGTGTATTTGGATGAGGTTATAAAAATGATACAGGGTAGGGCAGTGGATGTTGGAGCAGCCCTGATAAGAGACGACAGCTTTTTGAAACTTCCTATACTGTTGTTTGCAGATGATACTGTATTGCTAATTAAAAAGTGGAAACTGCAATGCCTGAGGAATTAGTCTGGGAGAGTGAGTATGAAACAGAATCTAAAAGTGAATGCAGGGAAGAATAATCTTATGGTCTTCGAGAAAAATGAAGTCAAAATACAGTCAGGGTGGATGATGAGGAAATGGAAAATGTAAGTGCATTTAAATACTTGTGATGAGTAAGGATGGAGGTCTGGAGGAGGAAGTGCTTGAAAGGGTACATCAGGAAGAAAGGTTGCTGGTCCTTTGAAAACAGTGATAAGAAATGGGGAAGTGAGAATGCAAGTAAACAAGTTGCTGCATGATAGTAATGTGATTCGAACTGTAACGGTTGAAGGCGAAGCTTGGACCTTGTTGGAAGAACACAGTTTAAAAGTGAAAGCAGTGGAAATGAGTTATCTGAGAGGAGCATGTGGAGGTTACATAGAGAGACAGACTGGGAAAAGAGGAAATGAAGCAGCATTGTAGTGTGGATGTGGATATGATATAAAGTGTCAGGAGAAGTACACTGTGGTGGTTTGGCGATTTGGAGAGGATGAAGAGTTAGAGACCAACGAGGAGAGTCTATGCCCGTGAAGTGGAGGGGGGTAAAGGGAGCCGGAGGCCGAGGATGAGACGGAGGTTTGGAGTGGAGAGGTATATGAGAGAGGGGGATATGAGCCGAGGTGAGGGCAGTGAAATGGCTGGGCGCAGGGCAACATTTAGCCGTTTTATTTGTGGCCACTGCTTACGGGATTAAAACATCTAACAATAGATGGATTAGTGCTGCTAAAGGACAGTTTTTACACACACACGCACACACACACACACACACACACACACACACACACACACACACTATTATACAAATATCAGAAAAAGAAATACAGGAGGAATTAAGTAAATTAAACAAAGGGAAAGCAAATGGTCCTGACGAAATTTCGTGTTGGGTGCTACATGAATGTGCACAAGAGTTAAGCAGACCAATATATTTAATTTTCAAGGAATCCCTGGGTCAAGTTAAACTACCTGACATTTGGAAGAAAGCAAACATTGTTCCCTTGTTCGAGAAAGGGAATAGACAAAATCCAATCAACTATCAACCAGTATCACTAACCAGTGTTGTAAGTAAGATACTGAAAAAGCTGATAAGAAATATTTGGGTAAACCATCTAGAAGAACACAATATGATGACAGAAAGGCAGTTAGGTTTCAGAAAGGGAAAATCATGTGTTACTAATCTATTAAGCTACAATGACAGAGTTGCAGAAACATTACCGAAAAGAGAAGGGTGCGTGGACAGTATCTATCTAGATTTCAAGAAAGCATTTGGCAGAGTACCACACCAAGGACTATTATGGAAACTGTACCATCAAGGAGGAATCCGAGGCAAACTGTATTGTTGGATGCATGATTTTCTCAGAAAAAGGGAAATGAGAACAGTACTAAGGGGAAATTACTCATCATGGAAGGAAGTGACTAGCGGAGTTCCACAGGGCCAGTGATTGCACCAATTATGTTTTTAGTGTATATAAATGACATAGATAGTAACATAGGAAATGAAAGCAATCTAAATGTTCGCTAATGATGCAAAAATACAAAAAATAATTACTAACACAGAGTCTTGTAGAGAGCTACGAGAAGAATTAAATAAATTTCGTGAAGGGAGTAATAAATGGGAAATGGAATTCAGTGTGGACAAGTGTCATTTAAATAAGTTTGGTAAACGTGGAAAAAGACCAGATTAGGATTATAAGTTAGGAAGTAAAACCCTACATATATCAGAAAATAGGGAAGGACCTATGAGTGATTATCAATAACAGACTATCTCCGGCTGACCACATCAGTGAGAAGGTACAAAACATGTATACACTGCTTGCAAATATGAGAATATCATTCACATACGTAAATGAAGGAATGCTGAGAAAGATAATAACATCATTCATCAGACCAGCCCTGGAGTATGCACCAGTAGTCTGGAATCCTCATCTCAAGAAAGACATAGATAAGACTGAAAAAGTTCAAAGGGCCGCCACAAGATGGGTACCAAGCTTAAGGGGTCTAAGCTACGATGAAAGACAAGGAAAACTGAATCTGCCAACAGAACAGGAGAGAAGGAAAAGAGGAGACATGATTATGCTCTATAAATGCATCTCAGGGAAGGAGAAAATAGACATAAATGAGTATATATCCTATGGGGAAGCATCAGCAAGAGGATACTGCAAAAAACTGCATAAACAGAGAGGTGATAAAGACGTAAGGAATTTCAGTTTCCCAAATAGGGCAACTGATCAGTGGAATGCGCACTACCGAATGAAAAAGTGTGTGCCAAAACACTTCATAAATTTAACCCGCCCAGTCCCGACCAACACACCCTCAGAACTCGACCAATTTTCAACTTGTCTTTTTCTGGCTCAAATATTTGCTTTTGGTGAGAAACATCTAAAATTCAGTGAGAAAGCGCTCGCCTAAAGTGAAAAATATCCTAAACAGGTAAGGGATCCCTCACATGATTACAAGTTTCTATGACGCCGTGCTCCTTAAAAGACGCTCCCTGTGCGAGGGACACTTAACCAAAACCACACAGCCTCGTAGATATTTATTTATTTGGTACAAATTTATATGTAGTACAAGAGTACATTGCTTCTCACACAATAATATAGGTGATCATCAACATATCGCACCTACCTTGGCAATGTTACCTCCTCATTACTTCTCTTCATTACTAACTCTGGTGCCATGTAATCTTTGTCCTTCACACCAGGAATCACTTTCATCTTGAATTTCGTCATTCGAGAGACAGTGGTGCTACGTGTCTTTACTGGCCAGGTCACTGCTAACAGGTGAGTTGTGAGAAAATGGCACACACCCCTAGGTGGGGGGGGGGTTGCACAGGGTCAGGCAGTGTTGCCACCTGGCTGGGGGTAGAGGAAGGTCTCCCACATACGCCTACCAAAAATCATACGCGAATCTTGAAAAATGTGCAAACGATGGGCCTTGCAATTGACTGACGTACAATGCACGTCAGGGGGAATGAGAGACGGGTTAGGGTGTGACGTGCATCGTACGTCGGTGGGAAGGGGCGGGTTAAGGATATGCATGATAAAAATGGTTTAATACATGGGACAGTACGAGCTTGACTCATTCGTGTAAATATAAAATTAGGTAAGAACAATTAAGTAAGAACACACACACACACACAAACACACACACACACACACACACAAGGAGCCAAGGATTTACCTCATGTCTCAGAAATGTTTTAAACATGGCTTTGTAGTGCTCGACATTCATTCATACACCATGGCCCTCCTCATCTTAAAAAAGAATACAGGCTGATAATGCAGTCAGAGGAAATGATGCACCACACTGTCACTTTCGCGCTATGCAGAGGTCGTTGCGTAAGTTTGTGTGGATTATTTTCAGTCACAGAACGACAGTTCTGTTTTCTCACGTACCCAAGATATATGGAAATGCCTCGTCTGACATCAGTAACCTGTTAACAACGTCCTCCTCAACTCTCATAACCTCCAAGAACTCTGCAGAGAAGATATGTCATCTTTTCTGGCTAGACTACACAAGTATATTGACCTGAATGGTGGACACTTAAAAACGTAATTTTAAAGAGGTAGTGTTTCACATTATCTCTCCATAACAAGAAGAATGAATCTGCTTGAAACAATAAATATTTACATTGTCATTTACGCTATTAGTTTATGTTAAAAACCGTCAGATGTTTCTGGCGCACCCTGTACATATACTGTATACCGTAGGCTAAATGGGGAAGTTCGAGAACCTCGCACAGGCATTCCAAGTCTGTTTGAATTACCTTGTGGTGCAGTTGCTGAGGCTAGTTTATCTATATAAGTGTTCACACCCGCACTAGGTGTTAAAATGGAACCTTCCCAAGGTTGCATAGGGATTCTCCAGCCCTACCCATATTAGCTATAAAAGCAGAACTTTAACCCGTCCAGTCCCAACCGATTTTTACCCAACACACCCTCAGAACTCGACCGATTTTCATTTTTTTTTTTTTTTTTGTTCAAACCTCCGGTTTTGGTGAGAAACATTGAAAATTCACAAAGAAATCGCCCTCCTGAGGTGTACAGGTGGCAGTAAGCCTTACGTTTTCCTTCATTCTCATGGCACCTGGCTACAAAGAAAACGAACTATGGAAGGGTTAACTAATTCAAGCCACTTTAAATTACGTATTTATTTATTTATTTGGTACGAATTTATCTGCAGTACAAGACTTTATTGGTTTTCACACAATTATATACCGGTAGGCAATAGAAGCATTGTTCATTCACCAAACACATCCACATATGGCACCTTCCTTTGTGACATTACCACCTCATCACTTCTATGTTTCTTGCTCTAGCTTTTTCATTTCTTTGTCCTCCACCTCAGGAATCACTTTCACCATGAATTTCGTCAATGGAGAGACCTTGGGGCAACATGTCTTTACTGGCCAGGTTACTGCTAATAGGTGAATTGCCGTGTGGAGGGGGAGGGGGAGAGGGGGGTCAGGTGGGGCCAGGCAGTATCCCCGCTTGACAGCAGGTAGAGGAAGGTCTACCACATATGCCTACAAAAAATCACCCGCCAATCTTGAAAAATGTGCAGACGATGGGTGTTGCAATTGACTGACATGCGATGCACGTCGGTGGGTCTGTCCGTGTAATAAAGTAGTGACGTGCATCGTACGGCGGTGGGATTCGGCGGGGTAAATATGCTCTTAGTTATGGGGTTTAACCAGGGAACAACTAGCAATTCATTCTGAGCTGTGTTTCAACCCAAGATGTAGCTTACGTTTCATTGTTACTACTCTACCCAATAAGAGTTTAATGGCGACCATGCATCTGTGAAACTCTGGCTGGCACCTGAATTTCTCTGCAAGGGCGTACCTCTCATAGTAAGTGCTGACTGCTAGGGCGAAGGTAATTGTAATTTAACATTTTTGCCATCTGGCCCACCTGCAGCCAGCAGAACCATTCTTCTTTCTCCCCATCCTGCTCTCCCTCCCTCCTTCCCCGCTGCGCACTTTAGTTTTTTTTTTTTCCTGTAATTTTTTCACCCCGGAATATATGGATTAGCAGCTTTCTTTTTATACTGTTAGATAGTTGAAATTTTGTAGAATAAGATGAAAGAAAAAAGAAAGTTATATTGCATAAAGTAAAATAGTTATGACGAGTATAAGTTGAAAGAGCGCATAAGAATGCTTATACCAAATCTGAACACTCAAGATTTTTCTATTCCAGTCATTTTTTCACCCCGAAATATGTGAATTAGCAGATCTGTGTTTGTATCGTTAGAAAGCTGAGACCCTGTAGAATAAGATGAAAGAAAACAGGTGATATTGCATAAAGTAAAATAGTTATGATGAGTTTAAGTTGATGGAGTGCATAAGAATTTTTATACAACTTTTTATTGCCTGCCTTACGAAGTGGAACGATAATGTTTTTGCCTGCCTCTGTGTGTGT
>JAGKTI010008224.1:2342-15957 GCA_018397915.1 Birgus latro | reverse complement strand
CCTGCCTCTGTGTGTGTGTGTGTGTGTGTGTGTGTGTGTTCCAGTTATATCTCAAGAATCATTATATGGCCAAAATCTTGGCCGAGTTCGAAAATGGGCATTCGGAGTCAATGTCAAGATCACCAAAATGGCTGCCAAAGGTCAACTAGTTATTAACACCTGCCTTTAGCACCATTATAATTCTCATGAACGGCTTGAGCTATCAGCATGAAACCTTCAGAGTATCAAGATACGGCCAAAACCTTGGCTGAGTTAGAAACTGGGCACTCGGGGTCAAGGTCATGGTCAGTAAAATGGGTGTCAAAGGTCAACTATTTTTTATTGTGTGCCTTTAGCACCATTATATTTCATGAATGGCTTGAGTTATCAAAATGAAACCTTCAGGGTATTAAGATATGGCCAAAATTTTGAACTTGACCAACAGCATATTCTGGTGGGCGATTAGCATTCGGCTCCCGAGTGCTTTTCTTTAATTTTCTAAGCCTTTTTTGGTCATGTTTTCGAATTTTACCATAAAACATTATCACCAAACTGGAAAGTCAATCAGGCTAATATCAGACCAAATATCAGGTTGCTAGAAACACTTCCTGATTTATGGTGAATATTTCTTTGGATGCTTATCTGCATCCAAAGAGGGGATCAGCAACTTAGGTAGGCCGTGAAAGTGAATCTACAAATTATAATTATCACACTGGCATTATTGATGTTCCACCTTTAAATAATGTTTCGGTGCAGTTGGCGGGTGTAGCAGTGCTGCTGCGTTTGATCTTCACCACATTAACCGTTGCCACTTGAGTGCTGCCATGTTCACTCCCCCACCCTTATCGTCAGTATATCGCTACTGCTTTTTATTGTACATTTTTACTCATAGGTACAATTATACTATAACTGCCACACAACATGTACTACATACGCTGCACTACATAACATTTAGCTTTTAAAATATATATAGAGAACTTTCACTCACCTTTACCTGAGTACAGGATTCTTCACCATCATCATGGAGCTTTTTCCCTCAAGCCTCCAGTCATTAATGTAAGTATGAGGTTTTTACACTCATTAACGACAGTGATTTTCCCCTGAAGCAAGATAGTACACCACAGTGTGAATCGTGTGTGTCAGATTTAGGCTGGACAGGGTGCCCCAGAAACACATGATGGTTCTTATTATAAAATAACAGCATAAATATTTATCGTTTCAACAGATACATTCTTCTTGTTACAAAAAGATAATGTGAAAAACTGCTTCTTGAAAATTACATTAGTTAAGTGTCTACCACTGAGGTTAATACATGCATGCTGTCTGGCCGGAGAAGATGACACAACTCACTCCATACTTTGCAGAATCTCCTGAATGCACTCGCGAATTCGATCTTTTAGATCTCTGTTACTGGCCGGACGTGTCTCATAAACCGCTTTCTTCACATATTCCAACAAAAAGTAATCTGGTGGAGTGAGACTGGGCGACTGGGTGGGCCCACTGACTTTCCCAAAGCAAGAAATGACCTTCTCCAGAAACATTTCATTGAGAACCACAGTGGAAACAAGTGCAGTATGAACAGTGGCTCCATCTTGCTGGAACCATAGGTGATGAGGACTTACCTCATGTCTCAGAAATATTTCCAACATGGTTTTGTAGCGCTCAGCATTCACTGTTTCAGCACGTATCTCCTCATCTTAAAAAACTATATGGGATGATAAGGCGGTCGGAGGAAATGGCCCACTACACGGTCACCTTTGCGCTATGCATAGGCCATTGCATAAGTTCGTGAGGATTGTTTTCAGCCCCAAAACGATAGCTCTGTTTGTTCATGTACGCAGACATATGGAAATGGGCCTCATCTGACATTAGTAACCCGTTTACAGAGTCCTCTTCAACTCTCATAAGCTCCAAGAACTCGTTGCAGCAGGTTATGTCATCTTTTCCGGCCAGACTACACGGGTGTATTAACCTCAATGGTGGACACTCAACTAATTTTATTTCCAAGAAGTAGTGGTTCATATTATCTCTTTATTGATAGAGATAAATATGTTTTAACTAGGTTACTTTCATAAAACCTTATGTCAGGGCAAACATATGAATTTTATTTTATGCCTAATGATGCCAACAGAATGATAATAAAAACATCTTGTTAGGGGGAGGTTTAGACTCTGAGCTTTGTCAAGTACAGCTCACCAGAGCGAAACGTTGTTACTCAGTGAATACCTCCACCTCACAGTATGTATTTTTATTACAAAGGCAAACATGACTGAAAATCGTTTCTTTTGATCATTGGCATGAGGGTCAGGTTAATATATATTTGCACCTGATGTTGGTACTATAGTAGAAGGCTTTGGAAGAATGAATGAGAGGAGAACATTAATGCTCAATGGCTGAGGGGTTAGGTAGTTACCTGTGGTTGAATTTGGCGGATTAATGAGCCACCTTTGATTCTGTAGTACAACGTTTTCCCCTTTGTGCGCTTCCAGGTATCGTATACTTAAACAAAATAGTGAATCTATACACTCCAGCCTTACAAATTTGGGGTGAGGGACAAGGGATATGGGAGTTGTGCCCCGTGTGTGTGTGTGTGTGTGTGTGTGTGTGTGAATGATAGGAATAAATCCCCAGCTGCCATCGTACTCATGGGTGTACGTACTCACACACACACACACACACATGTAGTTATAGTTGACTCATAGTCCCTCATGTCCGAGGTTAGATATATCCAGTGTTTTCTACAAGCGTATGTTCCATGGTATGTAATAATGATGAAGCTAAAGACATCCACACTTGAAAGCGTGGAGCACGTTACAGAGAGCAACGTGCCTACGTCGTTATTACAGCTAAGACAATAAGTGGGCACTTGCACTGGCCCGGTATTAATGCACATTTTGCAACACCTACTGTTTCTCTATATGCTCCAACGATGTGCGTAATTCCCTTGAAGCTTTCATTGTTACCGAGATCCATATGGCTCCTTGGGTCTTTTTCCAGGAATATGGTGGCAAATTTTGAGAAATTTTCTTATGAAATACCCAGCACTTTTCCACATATTTTCAGTTGATGTATGTTCGTCCACTGTAGCGTTATTTCGGAGGTTACCCAGCTTCTTTGGTTTATTTATTTTTTTTTTTTTTGCCGAATTGGATGAGATACTTGTGGACCTTTTTTTTTTTTTTTTATGTGTCCGACTCTGGGCATAGGCTTCACAGTCTGCTGTCAAGGCCCAACATTCCTCCTACATACCATACACCTCCACCTGTCACCACTTCGGCTCTAACACCCACCGTCCATATTGAATACAAGCTAGGGCTGTCTCATACAGGACTGGCGTATTGGTATTAGCGGGGGTACTTTTACGACATGTCGGCGGGCCCTCCGGTAGTTCAGTAAAGCCTGATTTAATGAAATTCAAATCCTTAAACTGTTCCCTGCCCCAGCGGGGTTTTGAACCTGGGTCCGTCAGGACTGCAGACCACCTCTGTTCCGCTTGAGCCGCCGCCTTCCCAATTTCATATAATCCTAATGTGCATAGTTCACAGAAGCTTTAATAACTTCGCGATTACTCAGTTTTAATTGTTTTTTTTTTTCAGCATTATGATGGCACAGTTTGAGAGTGATCACTTTAGTGACTGCTCTTTCTCAGTTTTGGTGCTTTTTTTCAGCAATATGGTGGTGCACTATGAGAATGGTCACTAAGTAACACTTAATGGTCTTTAATTAGTGTTCCAACTCTTTGTATTGACATGCTATAGCTTTAGTGTTTCCGAGACATCACAGTTTTGGTTCGCAATTTGGCTTTTTCTCCAATTTGATTGTGATTTTTTAAAGTCTTTTATGCCACACCAACTGCACTGGTTATCCTTAAGGTTTCCAACTATATTTGCAGACTCACTAGGGCTTTACTTGTTTCTGAGAAAATCCACTTTGGGTCAGTGCTCCACCACCCTGCATGACTAATGTTCTCAATCGGCCAAACAATAATGATTTGATATTTATTAATATTTACAGAACTTTAATGCAAATGTCATTAATAATTTACCTGCAAGAGAATATTAGCATGTCATTTCCAGATAGACAGAAGGTGGATAAGCAAGAGGCGCATGGGATCTCCTTTGGCCCAAGGGAATGCAGGTATCTAGGGTCACTTTCCCCTAAAAATTATGTACCTCACACTACTAAAAAGCAGGCCCAACATGTTACGCTTTACTGGGGAGGTGTGAACCTCATTAAGGATTTTATGGAAACAATTCTAAAAATACTTGTGTGCTCTCCAACTTCATAGAGGTGATGTCTGGAACAACATAACAGACTTGGAAATTTTGTCCGTTCACACACACACTTACACATACACACAAACACACACACACACACGCGCGACGGGTACACATGATTGCGAAAAATCAAACAACAGTGACAGTGGCAGCAACTTCCAGCTCCTTTTTTTTGTTTCTACTTCTCTCTCCCCTCCAGCAGATTTCACCTTAACGTGGCCAAGGCGCGGGATAGACGATATGACGCTTCACTAACTCTGGTTTTATGCGAAGACTTTGTTGACTGGAAAATTAGGATCAGGACCAGCCGGGCGAGAAGCCAATCGATGCCTGTGTGTGTGTGTGTGTGTGTGTGTGTGTGTTCTTACCTAATTGTTCTTACCTAATTGTTCTTACCTAATTGTTCTTACCTAACTGTTTCTTTACAGGAATGAGTCAAGCTCGTACTGTCCCGTGTCTTAAACCATTTTTATCGTACATATCCTTAAATTTATGAATTGTTTTGGCACACACTATTTCAATTGGTAATGTATTCCACTGATCAGTTGCCCTATTTGAGAAACTAAATTTCCTTACGTCTTTATCGCCTCTCTTTTTATGCAGTTTTTTGCAGTGTCCTCTTGCTGATGCATCCCCATAGGTTATGTAATCGTTTATATCTATTTTCTCCTTCCCTGATATTCATTTATATAGCATAATCTTGTCTCCTCTTTTCCTTCTTTCCTGTAGTGTAGGTAGATTCAGTTTTTCTAGTCTTTCTTCGTAGCTTAGATCCCTTAAGCTTGGTACCCATCTTGTAGCGGCCCTTTGAGCTTTTTCAATCTTATCTAGGTGTTTTTTTGAGATGAGGACTCCATACCATTGACGCATACTCCAGGGTTGGTCTGATGAATGATGTCATTATCTTTCTTGGCATGTCTTCATTTGAGTATGTGAATGCTATTCTCATACTTGCAAGCAGTGTATACATGTTCCGTACCTTCTCACTGATGTGATCAGCCGGAGATAATCTATTATTGATAATCACAGCTAGGTCCTTCCCTCTTTCTGATATGTGTAGGGTTTTACTTGCTAACTTATAGTCCCAGTCAGGTCTTTTTCCACTTTTACCAAACTTGATTACATGACACTTGTCCACATTGAATTCTATTTGCCATGTATTGCTCCATTCATGAAGTTTATTTAATTCTTCTTGTAGCTCTTTATAAGAGTCTGCATTAGTAATTCTTCTTTGCATTTTTGCATCATCATCAAACATATTTAAATAGCTTTCATTTCCTATGTTGCTATCTGTGTCATTTATATACACTAAAAACTTAAATGGTGTCAGCACTGACCCTGTTGAACTCCTCTAGTCACTTTCCTCCATGATGAGTAGTTTCCCCTTAGTACTGTTCTCATTTCCCTTTTTTTTTTTTTTTGAGAAAATTTTGCATCCAACAATACAGTTTGCCTCGGATTCCTCCTTGACGGTACAATTTCCATAAGGACTTTGGTGTGGTACTCTGTCAAATGCTTTCTTGAAATCTAAATAGTTACTGTCCACCCATCGTTCTCCTTTCTGTAGTGTTTCTGTTACTCTATCATAGTAGAGCAACAGATTAGTAACACATGATTTTCTCTTTCTGAAACCAAACTGTCTTTCTGTTATCATATTGTGTTCTAGATGATTTACCCAAACTTTTCTTATCAGCGCTTTTAGTACCTTGATGACAACACGGGTTAGTGATACTGGTTGGTAGTTAAGTGGATTATGTCTATTCCCTTTCTTGAATAAGGGAACTATGCTTGCTTTCTTCCAAATATCAGGCAGTTTACCTTGTCACAAGGATTCCTTGAATAATAAAGATAATGGTTTACTTAACTCCTCTGCACATTCATGTAGCATCCAACATGAAATTTCATCAGGACCATTTGCTTTTCCTTTGCCTGGTTTACTTAACTTCTCTTGTATTTCTTTTCTTGATATTTGTAGATCTGATAATGAGTGTGCATGCATGTTCCATATCATCCCTCTCGAAATTATTTTCTTCTGTAAAAACTGATTGGAAGTAATGATTTAGTGCTTCACAAATATCTTTATCTTGTGTATAGTTGATCCCCTCATCCGTAATGGATTTTATTTTATCTTTTACTTTGGTTTTGCTTCGGACGTAGCTGTAGAATAGCCTCGGTTGATCACTACTTTTATTTATGAGGTCTTCCTCAAACTGTCTTTGGGCTTCTCCCCTTATTCTTGTATAATCGTTTCTTGCCTGTTGTTATATGCCCTTTCACCATTGTGTCTTCTGTATCCATTCCACAACAATTCTCTTTTTTCATTTGATTTCTTACATTCTATATTAAACCATTTCATTTATTTTCTGCTTCTTTGTACTGTAAGATGGACTTTTGGACCCCTATTTCAAAAAATTCACAGAATTTTCTATACATAACATTAAAATCTTGTCCCTTAAGCTCCTTTTCCCAATCTATTTCTAAGAAGTACGTCTTTAGGTCGTGGCAGTTTCCCTTTTTATAGTTCAGGTTCTTTTTATAGCTTTCATTGCTGTTAACTGTGTCATATGCAATCATGAAGTTGCAATGTAGTACTGCATGGTCACTTTTGCCGAATGGAGGGTGATACATTAAATTGTCAATATTGTTTTCTTGCCTACTAAATATTAGATCTAGTACTGATGGTACATCAAGTCCTCTTCTTCTGGTGCTTTCCTTTACTTGTTGCGTTAGGAAAAACTCCTGCACTAGATCCAGGAGCTTTTGGCCCTAATAGCTATCCTAACTTGTTATATCTAGAGTACCCCAATTTAAATTTGTATTAAAATCTCTAGTTAGTATGATTCTTTTCGATTTCTCCTCCATTCTATGTAGTAACGCTCTTAGACTCTGAATCGTACTCTCTGCAAGATTCTCATATTCGCCTCATTCCCATGTGTTTCATCTGGGTGGCATGTATAAATTTTCCATAGTTACTTTCCCTTCAGATGTATTAATCTCTACTGCAAGCACTTCTACTTGCGGGGGTGTATCTTGTTCTATTTTTTGACTTTTAAAGTTTTCTTTGTTAATATCATAATTCCTCCTCCTTTTTTTAAGTTCCTGTTTCTTCTCCATATATTGTATTCCTCTAGGTTTAGGATGCAGTTTGATATCCTTGGTGTTAATTTTGTTTCAGTTAGGCAGATAATATGTGGTTCATTTTCTCTGATATAATCATTCACCTCTAATAATTTAGATACCATTCCATCTACATTTGAGTACATCAACTTAATCATCTTGTTTACATACTTGTCATGACTTAGGTCTACTACCTTCCTCTGTTTTATTCCCTCCTAGTTATTTACCACTTTCAAACCTGCAATCGAATTACTTCGTAAAAAAATGTATTTTTCTTCTCCTCTGATCTTCCCTCGTTCTTTGTTTTTGCTTCCTCCCTCTTCTCTTTTAGTGATTCCATTTCCTCTTGAGTTGGGCATCTTTTTATCCATACATTTTTGAACTCCTCTTTTTCCATAAGTGTTTTGCATTTTTTAGTACCTCCTTCACAGTGTTTACACTCTGGCAGGTTACATTTAGAGGCCTTGATTTATTACTCTCATGTTTCCCTAGCCTTTCCAGCTCCTCTATGTCTTTATTGCAAATTTCCTGATACTTCCTCCAATATGCTCATTACATTTGCCATCTCTTTTTAGTCTCTCGAGATTTTTTTTTTCCTTCTCCTCTACACCAGCGATTACTATAGATTTGTTGATATGTGCTGAATCCCTGACAAATTTGGGATTGTTTTGGATTATTATTTTCACTTCCTTTTTAATGCTTTCTTCTTCAGCTCTTATTTCTAAGTCTTTCTTTACTTTCACCATTTCAGCATACGTGGTTTTCACATCATTTTTGTAGCTTTGCATCGCGTCATTCACCTGGGTTATCTTCTCCCCAGTATCACTGTTCTGATCTATCATATTGCTTACTTGCCTAATTGTCTCTGTGTCATTTTTGAACTCCTCCATGATACTCTCGTGGTTTACAACTATACTTGCCATTTCACTAACTTTCCTTCTAAGTGAACGCACTTCTACTGTCAGCTCATCTATTGTTGTCTTTTTTGTTTACTTCCTTTACTAATTTTTCTATTTCCTCTTTTTGCATGTGCAGTTGTTTCTTAATTTCATCCATTTCACTCTGAAATGCCATCTCCAATCTGTTTACCCGTTCTACCAGCTTCTTGTACGTCTCCATCTCAACAGTTCCTGGTAGAAATCATCATCCTGCTTTCTACCTTTATCTCTTTTCTTAGCTCCTTCGAAACTTGCTTTACTAAAGTAGGTGGACATCATGTGGTATTAAGAGCACAGATTCTACTTACATTCCACGGCGCGAAGACAAAACATAATCAGCTTATCAGCACATTCCTGCACTGCTATGTTTATTTTGATATTTGAACAACAGCATTACTTAAAACTTCCTCTTTTATATTAGGACATCATTTAGTTTAACCTGGTACAGAGCCTGACACATATAAAGATAATAATTTAGGCATGGCCCGTTGTCTGGCCAGGCGAGGAGAAATGCGACGCATGTCCTCCCTGCTCGGTGCCTCAAGTGTGTGTGTGTGTGTGAAGATTGGAGGAGACTTTATGGGGGCGTAACTTATGTATTATTGTTGAGAGAGAGAGAGAGATATGCAGCTAGTCAGCACTGAGAGAAAAACTGAATGGAGTCAGTTACAGGAGCAGAATTAATTACACGAAATGCTTAGTAGGGTAGTTAGTTTAGCTATAATATCTGTGTGCAGAGCTTGGATTACAGAATTATCAGAGAAGGAACAACAGAATAATCTACTGTAAGCTAGAGTGACAGTGCACTTTTATATATGGCTATCTTATGCAGAGATACCTACCAGTACTGCATCTACAGATCTAACCTCAACACGAATTTGTGATCACGAAACAAACTTGAGAAGTCATCTATTATTGTCTAATTTTTTGTACGGTTTGTGGTGCCATCGAACTGAAAGTAGTCCACGCAGAATTCAGGGGTGTCATTTTAATCATAACTAGGAGTAGTAAGAAGTATCTTGGATTTGAGGTAGTTTCCATGATGTCATGGCAAAACATGTCATTTTACGTTGGACAGCATTATTTATCCGCGAATGCCTTATAAGGGGGCCTCCTGGTAGCCTATAGATGCAAAGGAAGGTTACATTGGTTTAACCTCAGTTGACCTATGATTTCAAAAATATGTCTGTGTGTTAAAGGAAGCTCGACAGCTGTGCACCCATATTGTCAGTGGCAGGTCTGTGGGCAAGAAGCGTGTCACGAATTTCCTACATCGTGAAATTGTGTATCGCAAATCGTGACATTGACTGATTTTGCGGGAACGATTGAACAATTCTAAAATCCATAGAACTTCGCTCATTCTCTTAACCATCCGCTTCTGTACTTGTAATTGCATCAAGTTGTCAAAACTTTATCATTCTCTCGTGAGTGACTGTCTGTATGTACAAACAGTGCATTCCTCTGAGCGATAATTTTTGAACTGTCATTCCTTTGCACTTGCCTTGCTGGCCGTTAGTTGGCCACGCCTTCTTCACACGATGCTCATTGTGTTTGGCAAGCATTGAGCTTCAGTCGTCCCCTAGCAGTCGCAAAGTGTGGGTTTGCGATACCTAATGCGGATAGATTTCCTCTCGGTGATCTCGAACATCCTGCAGTACCCGGCATTTTCACGAATCTCCCACCAACATGGTGATCGACTATAGCAGCAACTGTCTCATCTCCACTGACTAGTATTTCTTTTGTTTTTCCTAGGCTTAAGGCTATTTAGATATTCAGCTTAGTGCTTCACTTCACTATTTGTTTGAGTGCTTGAGTAAGTGCATTTCCCTTTCTTTGATTTTGAATAGATTCATGTAACGTAAATTTATTTTCATGTAATTAATAAATTTACAGTTTGTTTTCTTGAGCTTTGTTAAATGTAACAGTCGTGTTTGATTTCCCCACATATTTAGTACACTTTTGCTACTCCAAGTTAGCACAACTCCTTATATCAATCACGACTGGTATTTAGGCCAGTTCTTTGTATTAATTCTTAAATCCGTTGTGCAAGCTAGGAGTTCGCACCAGCAAGTTCCTGCTTATTATCATTATTACTATTATTATTAATTTATGAATGTTAAGGAGTGAACTAACTTTCTCAAGAGGCCAACAGTACAGTAATACAGCCTTCTTGAGCGTTTAGTCTCTGCTGTGTACTGTTGAGAAAGTTTATAAAATTCTCGACTCTAGAGAGTTGGTGAAGTAAGCCAGCATAAAAGTTAAATAGCTACTTGATTTCACGAGTCGATTCTTTCGTGAGAATCGACCAGAGGGTTATTCTCATTTCCCTCGTGACATATGGCTCCATATTTATTTATTATATAAAGTATAATCTAATTTTCCCCCTGACAGAGCGTAATGTTAGATGCCCATGTACTCAACGGAGAAGCTTTGTATATGCAATGTTTTTTATTGTGCATATCAAAATCAGTCATAATGAGGCTGATCACAGAACCCCCTTTCCTCCAAACCTAAGCCTTTAATTGATTTCTGTTTAAATGATTTTCCAGTTGATAGGCATCTATTTAAATAAGCATTTGTGATAGGCCGTTTGTTGAAGAAAACATGTGTATATCGTTTATTATGGTTGTTACCAGGAGGAAGAGGATACTGTATGGTTGTATTGTATGTGTGCTTAATGGCACTGGGTTCTGGATGAATATATTACTGAAATAGGTAATTGCTGAATGACTTAGGAGTATGGCAGTTGCTTGCAGGCGAGTTTCGTGAATTAAAGTCCAGGATATTAGGAAATAGCCTTCTTTATTTCCTGTAGTATATCAAACCGCCCGAACGAAGCCTCTTTGTGTATACTTGTAAACAATATAGGATTTTTATGCAGTCCGACATAGCAGATTGGGTTAAGTGGGAGGGACTGTGGGATAACTACCCGTGTGTGTGTGTGTGTGTGTGTGTGTGTGTGTGTGAGAGAGAGAGAGAGAGAGAGAGAGACTTAAGTAGCCTACATTGATTATGGCTCTCATGACCTTTGATAACTATTGGTACCGTAAATCAGAAAATATGGTTGGTACTGTAACGTAAGTTCAGTTAGTTACTCACTGCGCTAAAGGCTGCTAATTCTTCTACAGTGGTTCATTTATGATCTTGACATCATCAGGCCCTTATTAAGACCTTCGAACTGAATATACTTGTCTGAGCTCAGCTTCAAGAACAAAGTTAAAACTGACCCAACTATGACCACTTCTAGTCTCACCTATCGCCATGTTCACTCCTCTTCCAAATCCCCCTTGCCCAAATGGATCATAAAATAGCACCGGTTAATACAAGAACCCCAAACTCGCTAGTATGTTAAAATAGTGGATATCACTACACAAGTGGCAAGTAAGGTGTGAGGGCTGTAGGGAATCAGCCGCCTGAGGGTGTATCGTAGGTGGACTACTGAACCTGGAGAACAGGCTTTCCAGCCTATGACTAGAGTAGGCTACGATGCTTTAACAAGAGTTACCCGCAGTCTATAGTCAATCTACGGTAATATACTGAGACTGTCGCGTTTTTTTCAGGCGATTTAGTTGTTTGGCAGAGCAGACATGTTACCAGTTACGTAATTTTAAAAAAAATCATAATCTGGCATAATATCAAGATACTTGGCAAAGTGCACCTGTCAGACATCATATGAAGAAGCTTGCATTTCTAATACTGCTTGGAATGTAAACCCTGGTTTATACTCACCCCTGTGATGTTTGGGGTTGTTAATATTACGACTAATTTTTAGCTGATAATGGCTACTTGTGCAGCACTGACAAATATTCAATGAAAATTTTTTGGAAGTTACATCTGACCCATGAGTTATATACACCATTCACTATATTGCATAGGTGAGGTTAAGTGATCTTGGAAATTGTTTAAATGAATGTTCCACTATGTGTATTAGGACTTTTAGGAGTGAAAATTACTGTCTACTTAGGAATGGACGATACCATAATTTAACTGATCAAAGTAAAAGTAGGCTACAGATACAAATAAATAGTGCTGCCTTTCAGAAACTATACACTGAATTATGCACTGAATGACAATGCAAATGCTTTCTTGTAGCCAATGAACTATTTATTACGCTGGTTGGTAATTATATTGTTAAGAAGCGGGATTTGCATGTTAGGTAGTCGAGAAGTTTCTCACTGATTCCCGACGTTTACCATACGCTAGTTCCGGTACGAGTCAGAGTTGCCAGTTTGCCTGTTGTTTGTGAGCACAGTTATTTCATAAGTTCTACATTAATTTTGTGCTCCTTCTCAATAATGTTTTATTTATGTGATTGCTTTTTTTAATTGTGTAATTCAGTTTAAGTTTGTATGCTAAATAATTTACAGTGTTATGTAATGCAAGAAAGCTCTGGCATGTTTTGGATATCTTCGAGTTGGGAACTGTTGTTCGCGTAGAATGTAGATAATTCTAGAACAATGCAAGCTTATATAAGGATGGGGAAGAGACCAGAGCGAGTTCAGCCGGTTTTTAGTTCAGTTTGTGTGTAGTGCAGTGTCACTGAAGTTTGCATATATTCGGGACTTGTGAAAACAGTGAAGTGTTGTTCGCAACAGTGAAGTGTTATTGAAGTTTGTATATCATCAGTACTTGTGAAAATAGTGAAATGTTCTCAAGCATTAAGTGTAATTGCAGTCAGTAAAATTTGTATAGCTCCAGTGCTTGTGAGAATCGTAAAGTGAAGTTGGAAAGCACTGAGTGTAATTATTTGGAAAATAAAAACAGTGATCCTAGAAGCCAGTGTTTATTTACGACGCCTGAGCTGACCCCGTGTACCGTATACCTAGGAAGAACAACTCACTGGGCACTTAAAAATTACGACACTACACTGTGACTTTATCATGCTAAAAAAATTTCATCCACTCCAAACACATTGAACTCTCCAACACAAATTCTTCCCCCTCCTTTCTGCATCTAGCCAAAGACCATTTCTAATTAATTTGCCTCTACCTCCTTTCCTCTCCATCCCCCCCCTTTTTGGGGGTGGGGAGGGGAGGGGGTTCAGAACCCGTTGATCAAGCTTTCTCCTCCAGTTCCAGTTTCGATTATTCCAATGCTAACCCCACATCTTCTTGGCCTTGTTTCCTTACGCCTGTCACAAGAATTTGATTAACGTATTTCCGCTCTCCTCTCACTAGCCTCAGTTCTAAACAGTTACGCTCACTCAAAGAGCACTTACCTCTGCCAATGCCTATACTAGACAAGTCAGACCACCACCAAAATGTAATCACCCTTTCCTTGACCCACGACCCACACATCCCCCCC
>JAGKTI010008223.1:22317-34281 GCA_018397915.1 Birgus latro | reverse complement strand
AAAAAAAAAATCTGTAGCAAAAGGAACGAAAGGCATCCAGACAAAAGCGAGTCAAAAGAGGCGGTATTGGTACCAACGGTGTGGAGGGGGAAGTTGCTGGTACTGCTGATTGTGGTCGAGTGGACAGGGAAGTGGATTGTGGGACGAGTGGATAGGGAAGTGGAATGTTGTCGAGTGGTTAGGGAGATGGACTGTGGTCGAGTGGACAAGGAAATGCAGCGTGGATCGTAGGGCTGAATAATCGATCTCAGTTGTTGCGGGGAACACTTCAAAGATTCCATTTGCGTTGGTTCTGCTTCCCCAACGGTCATTAAAAATACCCTGGTTTATACTATCAAACCTGTTATGACGTGGATACTCCTTGCAGGTGGTGAATATTAGAATCCAAGTAGTGACACCTAAAAAAAAAAGCATAGAGAGGCTGTTGATCGCAACTCAGTATCTTGATGGGAGAAAGAGAGAGAGGAAAGAATGTTAGATTTAGGCTTCTCGACTGCACGGAAATCATTAAGGAAAATAATTTCTACCCACTCACCTGAGACAAGGGCTCCCCGTTGGTCGCTTCCGGGGACTGTGGGAGGCTGGGAGGGGCGAAGCGGTGGTGTGGTGGGCGTATGGGCTGGGTGATTGGTGGGTCGAGAGATCGCACGAGGGAGGACAGGTCGCTGCGGCCGTCACACGAGCGACAGAAACCAGCCAGAGAGTCGTAGCGTCGGCTCTGCTCCATCGCCTGTATGGGGGGAAGAGGGCACAGTGAGACTAAGCCAGGTTAAGCTAGGTTAGGTAGGATGGAAGGCAAACGAGATTAAGATTGATTAGATTAGATTAGGTTAGGCCAGATTAAGTTGTGCTGGGTTGGGTTACATTAGGAGCTGGGTGACGTGGTTGTTTTACTATTGTGCCGATGTAGCTGTAGTTTAGATGAGAGTGTTCCAGCTACTGCAGCAGCACCTAAATTAACAGCACAACGATTAACGGATAAGAAACTAGATACGTTGAGGGAATGAATCCTGGAACGTTTTTGTACATGACGCCTTATTATAACAACAGAAACCAAACTACATGATCAATAGCAACAGATGCCAAACTACATTATACTTCGTGTTCTTTCTTCAGGTACGAGACTCCAGCTCCCAATTCCATCTCACAGGTAGGAATGGGCACTGAAGGGGCTGTGGAAGAAGAGGCCATACACCAGTGCATTGAACAGGCGTCAGGCAATGCTCCAGCTATACTCCTTTTACTCTCGTTTGGCTAAAAATTGCCATTTATCAACCTTGAAAGCAATTAACACTATAATATGATGCTGGTCGCGAAGAAGTGCTATGAAAAGGATGTAGACTCATAGAATTCCTTATTGTGCCACTTAGCTACTAAAAAGAAGTTGAAAGGAGGCGAAAACATGAGCCATGTTAACGTGAAAACTACGGTATTGTCTGTATTAAGAGGATACTAGAGAAAATACTCAAAGTTGTGATGTATGAAGATTTGTGCACAATGTCCCCTTTACAAATCAGAAGCTTAACCACTTCAGTATGATGTGATGACGTTTTATATATTTTACTCTGGCTACTGAACAGACGATTTGACGCTGCTTAGGGAAATTAGGTCCTCGTAAAATCTCTCTCCTTAGCAGCGTAAAATCGTCCTGTGAAGACGTGAATATAGTATGTAATCTCACTGGAAGGGTTTAACAAAATAAAGATGGAAAGATGGGAGAAAACTATTGTATTCAACGATCCAGTAACTCTTTATTATATATAATTTACGACTATTTTCCATAATTAGGAGATAATTATGAATTATAACTGGTCTGCTGCCTGCTGATAAGGGGTAATTTGGGGTAGTTAACTCTGACGCTACGAATACTTTTGTCTTTATATTCTTACAATTTACAGGCGATTTTTTCAGCTATGGTCAGACATTTCACATTGAGGGTGTTAATGAAGGCTATAATAAATCCTCCAGTTTAAAAAGTTTCTGAAATCCTCTTTACTTCTCTCTTCTTTTTTTTTATTTGTTGCTACTACCGGGCACTCTTATTCAGCTTGGTGTGGCATTTCGAAGGTTTTATATGCAAGAATAAACTAAACTAGTATCGTCAGGGTGAGGCGGAGAAGACGGAATAAAAAGTTTGGTGTTAGTATGAGTAATATATCTATCTACTTTAGCGTTTGTTATATCCATACGATTTCATTCAGCATAAAGAAGACTCTGCGATCTGGTGCGGATGGATATAACCTTATTATACCCCTAAATTTATATAGATCCTAAACTGTATTGAAACAGTCTGGTGGCAGCAAGAATAAATGTATAAGACTTCGCCATTAGAAGGTATTATAGCCTGCGTGTACACTGCGACCTCTCTGCTAATAATCTGGCGGTAATTTCGGGACATTAAAGTCAGGAAGTTTAAGGTCACGGATTACGGTCAAAGTTATCCAGACGTGGGGAGGCCAGGTGATAATTTCCTGATGAGAGGCGAGATAAAATAACCCTCTTATGGTCGCGTTTTCTATAGTATTTTATTCCATTAACTCAGACACTTTTATTTTTTTCTGATGATAGTGATTACAGGAGCCTGAGAGTGTTAATATTTGTACCATTTACCCGACGACTCTAGCACGGCATCCATTCCAGCTAACGCCAGACAATTTCATTTAGCTGTGAGCGAGTGCAAAGAGCCTGGGAGTGTTAATGACTATGGAACCGGAGCCAATTCCTCGAGGTAATTCTGGGATAATTTGGTCGACTCTCGGGATTATGACCGGAATTATGAAGACGTCGGGAGGTTTGTCGATATAATATTGTCGAGAAGCGAGTTAACTTTGGAACTGGGGCAAAGTTGGGGTGTAATCCACGTAAGATAAAGGTGAAGGGCGAAGGTCATGCAGGTACAATCCTTCGTGAAAATCAGAAGTCTGGTATTCGGATGGTGACGAAGAAAATATATGTGACGGGTAAGGGGAGGTAGGAGGAAGAAAAGGATGGAGGGGGATGCTAATGAAGGAGAGAGGAATAAAGGAGGGTAAAAGAGAAGGACATAAGAGTGGAAGACAAGAGTGATAAGTGAGAGAAGAATGGTGGCGAGGCGGAGGATTAGGGAGAGAGTGAGACGGGGAGAGAGGGCCGATGAGAAGAAAAGGAGAAAAGGAAGAAGAAGGAAAGCAGAAGGGGTGGGGAGAGGAGTGAGCAGGGATGAGAAACTCTTCTCTCTGATCCTTGGGAATTAGGGGATGAAGGTGACGTTGGAAGCTAAGGGGAAGGGAAGGGAGAGGGAGAAGGGGTAGGGAGAGGAGAATGAGGCTGAAATGAGGGGTAAGGGTGGTGGGGGGGACGAAAGGGAAAGAATGAGTCTTTCAGGATTAGAGTGGTTATGTGGTGCTGACTAGTCCTGAAGGAAAACTATGATGATAATGATGATGATGATGATGATGATAACGATGAGGAGGAGGAGGAGGAGGACTGTGAGATGACACGGTAAAAGACAGGTGCTCATCCACCTTGTAATATTTAACCACCTTCCGTTTGCTAATAATGGTCACAACACAGAAGCAGGATATACGATTACAAAGTTTATTCACACATGGTTCCCTCCTCCAGTTCGGAGTCGTGGTTATTCATGTTTTTCTGCGTGTTACTGTTACTGCTGTGTGTTCCTACTGTTACTGTTATTAATTAGTTACAGTACTTTGTGTCTCTTGGTGTTATTAGTGATACTGCTGTTAGGATGCTTTGTTCATGTTGATGGTGTTGCAAGCGCAGTTGACAATATTTTCTTTTCATATAGTCTGGTTCAGAAATTTTCCATGAGTTTTATGCACAAATACAATTCTCTTTATGTTCACAGCAAGAAAGTAAACCTAGCTAGTGTTTGTAATGTTGATGTTATTGTTGTTCATAGCTGCTTACGCAAGGGACAATTTCTTTATTAATTTCTCGTTGATAACTTTGATAGCTTATATGATAGTGGGGTTAATACTGTACTTGTTTTTGTTGTTGCTGTAGTTGTTGTTGATGATGAGAGAGGACATTTGCGTTGGTGATAATATTAACCCTGGTGTTATTGTTGTCACTGCTGCTTGAGTGTTCTGTTTATTGATCTTATTCTTATTTGATACCATAGTGAGTATAATGCTGTTGCTTCACACATGTTCCATGGTTTTGTATCTTCACTCAGTTTTCTAAGAGGTTAATAGTTACTTAGGAAATTTACATGTGAACAAGTTACTTAAAATGGGACGGCGTGGAAATAAGTTACCTGTTTGTATGTACCCGTAATTAAAGTGTCTGTAAATAAGTTACCTGTGAAAAGTTACTTAAGTACAACTTGCCAGGAGATAAGTTACCTGTGAATAAGTTATTTGAATGAGTAACCTGTAAAAAGTTACTGTAAGTTACCTGTAAATAAGTTATCTGTGAACAAGTTCCTAACATATCTTACCTGGAAATAAATTTTTGGGAATAAGTTATCTATAATGGCTTGCAAATGAGATACTGAAAATAAGTTATCAGAGAGTTACTTGAAATAAGGGATTTGAAAATGTTACGTGGAAATAAGGTACGAGGAAACATTGCCTCTCAGTAAGCTACCTGAATAAGTTACCTGTAAATAAGGTACCTGGAAAACATTACATGAAGCATAGTTGGATCTGACTTGCGAGTGTGTTTAGTTAAGGCGATACCAGTGGCGTGCATAGACAGTGGGCAGGGGTTCAGAAAAAAAAAAAAAAAAACACTAGGGAGGGGCACCACACCCCTTGCCAGACTTCTGCTACTATTGCTGATAGAGAGAGAGAGAGAGAGAGAGAGAGAGAGAGAGAATCAGTCCTTCTTAGAGAATCAGTCCAAGAAGGCAAATTACAAGTGAGCAAAGAACTAGGCTACCAGTTTCGTATATTAGCATGGGTGATGTGTAAAAGTCAATACTAACAAAGTTCACTTGAATAAAACATTTCGTTCTTCCTAAAGAGGCGTTTTCTATGAATGAAGCCATTTTCTGCAATGGATGTTTGATGATCTTATGCAGAGAAAACGACTATGTTTAGGAAAACCTAGATAGAATATCCAACTGAACGTCGTTAGTGTTTTTTTTCTTTGTGTTGTTAATTATTTAAAGCAAATTATATAACTGGTAGCTCTCTGCACATCTGAACATCCAAGTTTAACGAGTCAGGTATCTACACTTATCCTTTTCCATACAAAACATCCTGCCTTATATGAATAAAATCGTCCGGTGGTGGCGTCAATGAAACCAAAGTCATCCTATTGCCGGGAAAAATGGAAGTAATTTCTAACGTTCTAACGTTCTTACCACGAGACGTCTATCTGGCAAGGTAAATAAACTTGTCTTGTCGTAGCAAGCTCGATAAAGAGCCATTATAGCAGTGAAGGGCTCGGGGTCAGTTGCTGTCGGACTTACATGTGCCATTTTACTCATCCGTTGTTCCTACTCCACTCTCGATCTTCCACTTTCCACCCATCAGTCACTCTTCCACCTTCAGCCTTCCACTCATACTCCTCTTATTTAGCTTTACCTCTTTCAATTCCAGCCTTAATTCCAACATTGCGATGACGTTTTCTTTTTTATATTTATTCTTGCTGCTACCGAAGGATTTTTATTAAGCTTAGGAGAACTCTGTGGTAATAAAGGATAATAAAGAGAAGAATTAAGGCTGTTTCTATCCCCACCAGATCGTTTAATGATAGCTGGAAAAAAATATGAAACGCGTCCTTATAGTGAAGCGATTTACGCCCCCATTATCGGTCATACAGGCTTACTAATTTCCAGTCAGTCTCACTTTCCCACTCCACTTCCTCCACTCCTTATCTCTCTATCCTCACTCCCACTCCACCTCTGTTCCACCTTTCATCCATCTACTCTCATTCCTCTACCCTCATTTGCTTACACACACACACACACACACACACACACACACACACACATTCTTCCACCTCCACTCATCCACTCTCACTCTACCTTTACTCCAGCCCTCATCCATCCACCTCTCGATTATCAATTTTCGAATTTTATATCCTAAATCCTCAACCATCACATCCACTACAGTCTCACCCATCCTTAATCTTGCACCCATTTTCCTCCACCTTCACCCTGTCGCTCTCATGCTTCCACCTACATCCCATCCACCACCCTTTCAATCTCATTCTTGCCTTCTCTTCCCTCCACCTTAATTTACACCCTTACTCCACCGCCCTCATTCTCCCACTCTATTCTACCTTCATTCCACCGTTCATTCTTACACTCTCACTCCTCCATCCTCATCTGACACTCAACGGCAGATTGATTGAAATAAAAACAGTCGCCACTGGGTTGAAGAGATTAATAAATGATGAACAGCAATGGAACTCTTCTTTCTGCACAAAAATTTAAATTCTGGCCTCACTGTTCTATCCTCCCTTGGTACACTGGGAGAACAGGGTGTACACTCAATCAAAAAATGTTGGTGTACATTTCGCGTGAAAGTCTGACAGCACGACACTGGATATTGCAAAATGTCTGTTGGCCCTACCCGACGTTAGTAGCCCTGCTTTCATGAGGATGCACGGTACTGCTGGCGTATGGCTTTTTTTGTTTAATCTGTAATAAGTATTGTTGCTATATGTACAATAATGTTAAAGTACATAAAGCTTCCTTGGACATTCTGAGGTGTATTGATCAGACAATAATTTTCACACATTCCAGGTTCCAAAAAGAAAGATATATTCACGTTTATCTGTCTTTTCTCAGAGGATGTGAGTGTAATCGTTAGTGAAAAATGGACCTACAATTACACAGCTGCACTATATACATGAACAGTTATACATAATCGCCTGAAGACAATTCTACATACACAGATAACATTCATTACCCGGTAATTAAGATTAATTCATTTAAATAGACAACGCAGATGCATTAATAGCCTTTACAATAAAATAACAACTGTGGATGAATTCACGCGAGTGGTAGCGTGTGTGAGTGGCTGACCTCTCACCCTGGGTTATGACCTGGCTGACCCCTGAGCGACAACTGACATCTGGATAATATCTGATTCCTTGACGATTCCTTACCTCCGGGTGATCCTTGACTCCTTGATGACCCCTGATCCTAGCAGGAACTCTGACCCTCAGATGACCAGTGACCCCTGAATGACTTCTGAGCCTCATATGGCCTCTAATCCTCAAATGACCTCTAACCCCCAAATTGCCTCTCTATCCCCCTAATGCCCTCTGACCCCGGATGATCTCTGACATTTAAACGACCTCTGACCCCCAAATGACCCTTGATTCCTGGATAAACCTGACCCCCATATGACCTTCACCCTTCGATGGCCTCTGCCAAATGACTATTGACCCCATATGACCCTAGCCGTGTCCCTTACCCACCTTGGAGGCCACAATGTCGGCGCCCTGCAGGATACACTCAGCCACCACCCCGCTCACGTCCAGGTATACCGTCTCCAGCTCCTGTGGGGGGACGGTACAGTTAGGCTGGTTCAGGACAGGTCACACTACACGAAGATACAACCATGAACGAAGTTAGGCGACATTCCTCTGACGGCAATGAGTCTTGCTTCCTATATTTTTCTCATTCCTTCCCAAACGACAGAGTATCCAACCTTCTCGTACTCTTTTGCTGTGGTTCAAAATACTATCACATAAAAACATTTCATTAAAGTTCATTTAACACCTTCCACTGAGACACCTGACAGAATAATGTCGGCGAACTTCAGCTCATTGTTGTGCATGAAATACATTACACCAGGTATAGGCGGCAGTAAAAGTCCTGTTGCCCCTCCTGCCTCTCTCTCCACAGACCTGGAAAATCAGTGTGGTGGATCAGTAGCAAAAGACGCTATTGATCCTGATATGAGGCCAAATAGTCATCAGCGGCGGTTGCTGCAGATTCACCATGATGGTTTTCAGTGTGCATGGAGGGAATAGCAGAAAGGCGACAGGACTTTCGATGCCGACTGTACACGAATGACGCCAAGTTACGGGCATTACTATCGATTCACTTCTTAAGAATGAATAAATAGCCAATGAGTAATGATTTGCAAACAGTGATGCGATTTTAGGAGCTCCAAAACTTTCCAAAACACCGTGTTAGAGTTTTATAACTGTTTGACTGATACAATGGAACAATATTATTGTTTATAATTGCACATACACTACAATGTCAAGAACGCATCATCATCATCATCATCATCATCATGCCTTTCCCTACCTAAAGATGGGGTGAGATAGGATCCAGTAAGAGAGAAAGGGAAAAGTCGAAAACGGGAAAACTACGACCAACATGTCCAGTGAAATGAACCACACAACACCACAGGTCACGTAATACCAGCCACACTACACCAAGTACACTAAAGCAGATACACACTACACAGGTGCACACAACACCGGGCGCACTATACCAACTACACTACACTCGATACACACATTGGACCAGACCAGATACACACTATGCAAGTACACATACACACGAAAGAGATAAACTACCCGTTACACAGATAATACTATACACGAAGTTGCGATCATTAATTTCTTTACATTTTAACTGATAAGCACTAATGAAGGGAGATTATAACCCATTTGACTAATCATTTTTAATTAATTTAGGTTTCTCTTATCAGGTTTCGCCACGGGGCTCTTGGTTTCTCCCGAGCAAATTGTCTGACAATAACCGAGGTAAAATGCAAGTCTGGTAAGGCCAAAGGGGTAATAGCTGCGTTTCACAAACCGTGAAAAATAGCATGATTGCCATGAGAAACACCACAAACATTCCTACCATGCAGGCCAAGTTGCCACGAAAATAACGAAGATACTACATATTTATCTGCTCCGTAGACGTTGGTATACGAGAGCGGCATGTGCTTAATTTCTCGTTGTTATTCTTGATATTTGTACGTTATATACCCCTCAGCGCTGTCAGGAACGACGTCAATATCCATAAGTATAACTGCGATCTCTTTACGAGTCACCCCTGAAGCAATTCCTTGCCCATTTTCTGTGGTGATAATATTCCATTCTCCCAAACGGCTGGGATTCACGGGGAAACTATGATATCCTTACAACACTGTTTTCTTTAACATAATATTCTACTTAGTCCTGATTAGCCTTCAGCAAAGCAGTTCCCCTGAGTGTTGAGGCTTGTACAGTACGGTAAATAAAGAATAGCAACTAACTAACTAAACGAATAAAAAAACAACTTTCCTTCAGGATATTCTCGCTCGTGATTTTCTTGACATTTGATTTCATTTTCCCTGATTCTGCATGCCTATAATATCATGGGTAATACAGGTAAGATGATGATCATGATGATGATGACGATGATGATGATGATGGTTGTGGTGGTGAAAATGATAATGGTGATGATTTTTTTGAGGGAGTGCCTAATTGGAAGGTGGAAATGTGAGGATAGGATATGCGTGAGGATGGGGTAAGGCTGAGGGTGGAGTGAAGGCAGGAGTGGGTGAGGTAGGGTGCAAGTGAGGGTGGAAGGGTGCTGAGGGTGGGGGAATGCGAATGAAAAAGGAACTGGAAAGGTGAACGTGGATGAATGAGGTTGGAGGGTGCTCGGTGAGGAATGAGGGTGGAGGAGTGTGGGCAGAAGGGTACTTAGGGTGAAGGAAGAAGAGAAGAGTGAAAAAAGAACAGCAAGCATGGAACAGTGAAAGTGGAGAGGCAAGCGTGAAAGCATGCGGGGTGAGAAGTATGGATGCAGGGGTTAAGGGGGGAATGAAAGAAGAGTAAGCATGGAAGAGTGATTCTGGAGGGGTGAGAGTGGAAGAGTGAAGGTGGAAGGATGTTAAGGGTGGAGAAATGAGACTGGAATGAAAAAGGAAGAGTGAGGGAGGACGAGACTGAAAAAACTGACGCTAAAAAAGTGAGTGTGGAAGAGTCAGAATGAAAAGATAAAGGTGAAAAAGCAATGTTTCCGCAATGCTCCTTTATCCCTCCCAGTCATTTTAGTTTTCCTTATTAATATCAGTCCCAGGATGAAGAAATTAAGGTGTCGCGGCGAGTGAAGAGGCGAGGGTGATAGCGTAGTGATAGCGTAAAGTTGACAGGAGTGAGAACGAAGTATAAAAGGATGAAGCTGACAACGGTGAGAGCTCTGATACAGCGAATTAGATTACGAGTAGATTGGTTAAGAATGAAAAAGTCAACGTGAAATGATGATCTAAAGACAATGTTTCTGAAATGTTACTGTCTGCCTCCCAGTCGTCTCTTTTCACCAGCAGTATCAGTCTCTTTGCCTCTGGGTTCTTTCTTTCTTTTCAAGTTTCTATGATTTCCCTTGGGTAGGTTCACACACACAGCCGTACTGCCGTAGGATGAGGAGGCTCCCCAGTACCTTTATAGTCTTACCAGTTGACAGTATTTCTTTACGTGGTACTTTCTTTAGTCAGTGTCCTTATATTCTTCTCATGATTGCGTCTTCTCTCTTCTTATATTCCAGCTCTAAATTTTGTCTCATCTTTCTCTTCCCCCTCCTCTTTCACCTCCTCCTCCTCCACACTTCCTGATTCTCCTTCTTCTTCATCTTCCATCTACTCCCTGTTGTACTGCAGCTAACAAAGGAATATCTACAGTATGTATTATTTTTCTCTTTTCTCTCTTCTTCCTCCCCCTCCTATTCCTCATCTGATTTTTTCTTCCTCTTCCCCCTCCTCTCTTTCTTCTTCCAAACATTCCAGCCTTCTCCTCCTCTATTTCTTCTCGTCTTTTCCTCCTCTTTTATTAATCTTCTCATGTTTGCGTCTTCTTTCTTTCATTCCAGCTAACAAGTGATTTTATACGGCCAAGTGAGTCATGGGAGCCTGAGGGTATGAATATTGGTCCTATTAATAGTTTCGTGGCCGGAACAACTCTAGTATTCTAGTGCAGGAAACATAAGACGATTTTATTCAACTCTGAGAGAATCATGCGGGCCTTCGTGTCAAATTTAATTAATATACAAGAGAACAATAACTCCCTCAGCACAATACCAACTGCTTCATTGTGCCTTTCCTGCAGCCAGATGATTTCTTCAGCAGTTGTCGTAGATGTATTTTTTATTGGAGGGGAGGGGATGAATTCTAGGACTACAAATGTAGAAGGAAAAGAAAGATGTTATTTACGACGCGAAATTACTTGCAGCATAATCCAACACCGCTACGTTATCACAATGGCGCTCATTTCAAAAGCGTAGTTTGCTATTTTGGATCAACTTACATGTTCTTATGTTATCACCATTTCTGCAACTTTCCCTTCCCTGTTTTTAATATACTTCTTTTTCAATGTTAAACTAATATTCTGAAGACAATTATGGGGTTAACTTTGCATCTTTTGAGGATTACTGGCATTGGAAGAGAGGGACGATTACACAGGATATCCCCCAGCAAAATCGTAGGGGGGAATTTATTCACCAGTCCCCTTAGGATGTACGCCCATGCCTTTAGCTTGGGTGAGTTTAAAGATCATTCTTATCCACCGAAGTGCGAGAGGCTTTTCCCAGTCTATTTAAAATGATCTTGTTGCCAGAATAGAATAGATCATTTAACACCATTTTAACAGGTTAATGCTTTCAGCACGACAGTGTTTTTTTTTTTATTCTTGTTAACCTCAGACAATAATTATTCGTGCTAAGAAGGTGAAGGTATAATATGCAAAATAAATCACCAAGGAGATATTTGAGAGGTTCCCTGAGCCTACAACAATAAAACTCATTCCCTGATCACCTGCTCTTGTTCCCCACCTGCAGCACTTCTCCCACACTCCTCACATTTTTTTCTTTCTTTTTTATAGATTCACCGATCATTGCTGTTGTAGACGGCCAGTGCTCTTCTAGAAATCTCAGCAGTGGGGTTCAGGGCTCGGTCGTTTACCTGCTCACTTTCCCTCTCCATCAATGACCTGTCCGATCATACGCTAACGACTCCACTTCTCACATTTCCACACGCTTCACGCAGGAACCATCAC
>JAGKTI010008222.1:22566-34291 GCA_018397915.1 Birgus latro | reverse complement strand
GTGTGTGTGTGTGTGTGTGTGTGTGTGTGTGTGTGTGTGTGTAAAATACGCTCTCCGTAATTTTGAAGATTATTTTTGCTAAGGCAGTATTAGGTGTAGTAACAAACCATCTGTATCCTGTGCAATATTCTGGGCCAGGTAAGGTGTGGAATAGCAAGAGAGAGGCAGCTAACTGGAGAGAAGACAATTTTAGGCCAAGTTACAGGAGACATAAGAGTTAACTCGAGAAAAGTCTGCCTCCTCCTTCGCCTACGTATTTTTAAACTTTCATAACCTAAACTCGTCAGTCTGCCTCCTCTTTCTATGCATTCTCAGTCCTTTATTATACAAAATTCGGAATCTATTTAAGTGTCCTCCTTTCTCTCATATATTGGCAATCTTTCATCCACGCAACTCGTGTTATTCTGAACAAGTCTGCTTTCTCCCTCTATGTATTTTAAATAATTCATGTATGCAATCATCAGCCATGCAAAAGACTCCCTCCTCCTTCCATGTATTCTCAATCTTTTGTACTCTCTGGAACTCTGTCTCCTTTCCTCTTTCCCCCTGCTTCCGACCTCTAATCTTTCAGACTCGACATGTCCAGGCATATCGAAAATAACGGGATTCTGGTGTCGACTCACTCCTGTTTAACATTCTTTGGGAGAGACGAGTTTAGAATATCCCAAACCCTGCTTTCTCCTTTGGACTACAAAAAAAAAAAAAAAAAAACGCGGAGGGGGGTGGGGAATCATCATCATTTGTTTTGTTATTTTTAAGGGTCATGACTCCTTAAAGAGGCAGAGTTGTTCTTAGGTATATATATTCCAACTACCGGCAAGCAATCACCATCGTCGTCGTGACTTTCCTTCTCATCTAAGGATATGGTGAGGATTATGCTCAACCAAGCAAAACCCCTAGACTCTAAAACGTGAAGCTTATTTGGCACCGGCACTACACACTCACAGTCTGACTCACCTTAACAGACACCTGGTGTAGTGATATGAATGAAAAAAAAAAAGTGACAAAAGAGAGGGGGAAAAAATCAGGTTTAAAAATACGGGTCACAAACTAGGTTACCTGTCTGCCGTGTGACCTCCTGGTTAAGTTACGGCCTTCAGCAGCCTCCAGTGAGTGAGTGAATGAGCCAGTGCGCCGGGGAACAGGGGAAGAAATGCCACTTGATCTCCGTGTCTGGTGAATGTACAAAGACGTGCAACCTTCTCGCACTCTCATAACGACCGGTAGCTGGTGTCTGATTAGGTACATAATTGTCTGAAGTTTCTCTATAATGACTAAAATCGTCAGGAGAAAAACAAAATATAGCACTGAAAGGCTAATTTATCTTCGTGTCTGGTGATGTGCATATACTTCCGAGCACATTAAACGGTCTACCTGGATAAATTCAAGAGCTAATCAGAGTATAATGCCTACACTTCACAATCACAGTAACAGACCACCTGACCTTGTTGTCTGGTGATGTGCATAAACTACCTCGCACCTGCCTGACTATCCCCGGCTGGTGTGTGGATAGCGGCATCAGGGCTATGGTTCACTTTTTGCGTAAGGCTTCTCTATGATGTATGAAACAGTCAGGAGTCAAGCAGAATAGTGTCTAGCCTCCACGTCAGATGATGCGCACAGTCTACCTCCTCACCGCCTCATAACCTCAAGTTGGGATCTGGTTCGTTTATGATCGTTACGGTTAAAATAGCCAATTACTTCGTACAACTGTCCGCTCAGATCAGCCGCATATAGTGCCCTCAGGTAAGTGATGCTTAACTTTCACAACAGGGGTTTTCTTAATCCAATTAGTAAGGAAGCTATCTTCTTACCTTAATAGATTCGCTTGGCTTTAACAGGATAAAAGTAGCTTAGCATCGGCCAGCATAAAAATAGAACACTTTAATACGTTTAATAAATTTTTTTGGATTCACACAAAATAAGGTACATTGTAAGCTGTAGATAAACGGTTAATCTAGCAAGACTTATTATATTTTATTTATTTATATATTTCTTTAAAGACATGAGAAAAAATATGAATTTTCGTAATTTGCAAGGAGCGTTGTACAGGCTGGAGGTAAGAGATGGTTTGGGATGGTGGGATGGAGAAGGTCGGGGTGGGGGGAGAAGGTCGCTGGGAGGAGAAAATATGGGGGTGGGGGAGAGACGGTGAGGGTGGGAAGAGAGAACATGGAGGTGAGGGAGAGAAGCTGGGGTTGAGACGAGAGAAGGTGGGGGAAGAATGAGGGACAGAATTTCCCTTCGTGTCTGTGCCGGGATTTATGTGGACAGTAACACGAGCATTCTCAGCATATGACGACTGCCACCACCACCCTCGGCCTTCCATCCTTCTCCGGCAACAAACCTTTCCTTATATTCTTTCCTTAGACACACACACACACACACACACACACACACACACACACACACACACACACACACACACACACACACACACACACACACACACACCGCGGTCTGATAGTAAGCTTACATGTGGCATGAATCCCAAGTTTCTTCTCAGATATCATGTTAGGTAAATATCAAATTATATTATACAGATTCGTACAAAGTTATGAGGAATTTAAATCATGGCACTTAGGGTTAATATCCTGAGGTAAGTGATGGTGAAATCTAATAAATAAATAAATAAGTAAATAAATAAAAATAGCAAAATAAATTGGACTGTGCAGTACAGTATATGAAATTTATGTGGTTGTCCAATTGAATCCTGTTTCAATTTCGGATAAAGATGAATGCGTAATACCCATATCCCTCGTAGCAAATAGCATCATTAACAAACTATGGAAATCACAGTAAGAATAATTTGTGGCACTAATATTCTCAGTAAAATATATACGGCATCTGAATACAACTCCCAACCCAATATGAGCTTCCTTTCACGCAACCCATCACAGCAACATCCCTGCATCGTCAAACATATTTCACACGAATTCTAATTTTCTGTATCCTGTAAGCACTAA
The DNA here is from genome assembly GCA_018397915.1 of Birgus latro. Taxonomy (NCBI): domain Eukaryota; kingdom Metazoa; phylum Arthropoda; class Malacostraca; order Decapoda; family Coenobitidae; genus Birgus; species Birgus latro. The sequence goes on along the minus strand of JAGKTI010008222.1, from coordinate 31,325 downwards.
GTCAGGGATTCACACCAGTGCAAGGGAAGTAACATTTGTGGGGAAATGGGAAATTGGGGATCAAGGTAATAACGCAAATACAGGAAAAAAGTAAAAAAAAAAAAAAAAAATGGCGTGTGTGAGAGAAAAAAATAAACAAAGAATCCTTACCACAACCGAGGCTGCCCGAATTTCTCCCCATCATCTGAAAAAAGAAAAACCTCAAATAAAGTACCTGAAATAAAACACGTGAAAATATAACTGGCAGGTAACAAGGTATTTCTTATTGCCTGGGGAAACAACCTGAGACACTGCCTACGTCGCTTCACCAGCCGAGATTCTTCGTGAGGTGAATAAAATAATTTGGTGAGAAGAAGAACACAACAGAACAATCATGGCAGTAGAGATGGGGCTCATGGTGGAGGTCCCTTTGAGAGCCGAATCATTTTTGGCGGCGGCGTGAGTAAAAATGGAGAAACTGTTATCGTAGTGAACAAATAAATTAAGAGGTCCATTTTGGGGTGTATAAGGCTTTTCAATGGTTGTATGAATAAAAACAAAACACTGGTCATCGTAGTGAAGGGGTTTATGGAGGCTGGTATTCACGTTTTCGGTCAATACGGTTCTCTTTGGGTCGCTTATCATCTGGGAGTAGCAAGAATAAACTAGAGAATGCCATTGCACTGAAGGGGTTAGAGAAAATGAATGAGATATTTTTAAAACGAAGGTGGTCCAGTGTGAGGTTCTAAGAGTGGATCAGCGTGAATCTATGGCTGTGAAGTGGACCAGTGTCTGTGAATGTAGACCACTGGCTATGAAAGTGGACCAGGGGCTAAGAATGTGGACCAGAGACTATGAGTTGGTCAAATGTTATAAGAGTACGTCAGAGGTGTTGTTGTGAGTGAACCAATTTTAGAATTATGAAAATGAACCGGTTTGAGGGCCATGGATGTTGACCAGTGGCTGTAAGTGGACCCGCAAGGCTGTAAAAGTGGACTAGAGGGACTAGGAGTGGACCAAAGGCCGTGAGAGTGAACCAAGGGGAACTATGAGAGTGGACCAGAGGCTGTAAGAGTTGACCGGAGACTAAAAGAGTGGACCAGGAGCTGTGAGAGTGGGTCTGAACCTGCGACACTGGTCCAGGGGCTACAAGACCGAACCAGCAGGCAAGTTCTCTCCACACTGACAATCAAAACACAGTCCTGCATTACCAAATATATACAGCATCTATCTTTCTACTTATCTTTCGCCACACGCCTAATCCCAGAGTTGATCCGGGGTAGGCGAGACCCAAACTGCCTCCAGCTCCCTCTTATCGCCATTACAACAGCTCCAAATGACAATATCTGAGGTTCGAGCCCGAGAATGTATCACCCCTCAGGGACGATTACAAGGCCTGCTGATTGAATTTAGATCCTGTCGTTGATATTTTGAGTGTAGTGGAAGTGTAAAGTTGGTGTGAAAGGTGTCGGTCTTTCTCGCACTCTCGGTGTGGAAAGTGGCGCGTATCTATTTATTTATCATACTGCCAGACGCCTTCAGGGTCAATTATAAATCCAGCTGGATTAAATTAGAAACCTGTCTTTCTAATCTTAGTGTAGTCTTTACGCAATGGAATGTTAGCTTCGCGAGTGACAGAGGAGTGCTCATCTTTTTCCCACCTTACCTGTGTGAAAGCTGCACCTGTCCGTCTATTTATATTCTATTTACCACCAGGGCAAGCTCTATCTACCTGTGTTTCTATCGCCAGACGTCCAATTTCAGACTACATCCAGTGTGACGGCGACCAAAACTGCCCTGTACATCACCACTAACTTCAGCCAGATCACAGTGCCGGCCATTCATATCCCAGTCCTCTGAGGCATCTGCAGGAGGCATGGGAGAAAGTTCAGGTGTAAATTTAGAACCTGTCTCTCGATTTGGGTGAAGTACTTACCTTGTGTGGAAGGAGAGAGGGGGGAGAAAGGAGAGGAAGAGAGGAGAAGGAGAGAGGAAAGTCGAGTGAAGAGGGAGAAAGGAGAGGGAGAGAGAGGCGGTCATTTTATTGATATTTCACCCGTCCATGGAAAGTGGTTATTAAAATGCTGTCTCTCTTTTTATTAATTTACCTGTCTGTCTGTCTGTCTACCGAAGCGATGGTGGCTCAGTGATAGCAGGGGATGCACTCTTCCTCATTCGTACCAGACCAGTACGAGGAAAAGTAAAATTTGGCTATCGCTCTTCCTCCTAGCGAGAAACCACATACGCGGTGATACAGGTAATATCTATCATCTGTCCGACACCATTATTCAAATCGTATCTGTCTGTCTATATTTCTACTGCCAGAAGCTACCATCAAACGTGTATCTATCTATCTATCTATCTGTCTACTCGTACATCTATCTATCTATCCACTCATCTGTGTATGTATATATGAATGTATTACTGGCCGTCCAACGCAGGGCGACCGCCACAAAAACATCTGGTATCTCTCTCGCGGCCCTGATCACCACTCCCTCCCGCCACTCCAGGCACCCTCCCTCATGTACTCCGGTGACCCCTTGAAGAAAAATGTAAAAAAGTAAAACACGGAACAGGAATTATGACCATTACGAACACACATGTAAAAAAAAAAAGCTGACCTTATTGCTACAAGAAGTTTTTGCTGAATAAAATTGTCTGGCGTTGGAACAGTAAAGTAGAAAAAAAAATAACTGATGTGACTGAGCTCTTGGCTGCTGCTTCCAACCCCTCTACGGTCCTTGTGAACTTGGTCGTCTAATGGCACCAAGGTAAAAATTTAAATACATATGAAAAATAAATAAATAAATAAAATGTGACAACTTTTCGGTAATCAAGGTTTGCAAATATCTTTCAAATTAAACAAAAACAACGGCAACAAGAACAACAATATCAAGAACAAAAATAACAGCAGCAGCAGCAAGAACTTGATATTTAGCCACTCCCCCCCAAAAAAAAGAAAGTTAAAAAATGGGTGAACTATGACCTGGCCTTAACATACGCATACCTGAGCAGCTGTGGACGGCCGGCGTTATAACCGGGATAATAGCGGAGTGTTACAGCGTTTAATAGGCCGTTACAGGAGGGGAAGACCTTGTAACTGCTTTTACTATGCCGGGGACGAGCACTTACATGAAGCTTCGTGTAACTCGAGGGATGATGTGGGTGGGAGGAGGGGGGGGGATCCTTAAAGAAGTACAGTATGAGCACAGCGGCGTCGTAACTAGAAATGCCTCTTTAGAATAATTGAATACCTCTTAAGCACTTCCTTTTCCTACCCGGGGAGACAAGCAAAACACAGAACACAGAACAAAAGCTTAAACTGTTCATGAAAACCGGTACAATTGTCGCAATTTAAGGAACTACAGCAGCATCCTAACTGGTACCTGGTTAAGTATTTTTACAGTCTTTCTCAAACTCGCAAAAGAAAGGAAAAAACTGAAGATAAACTAAACAGCTAACTATAAACTTTACGACTCTGTAAAATAGAAACATCCAAGTGACAATGTCTTAATAATATACAACCAAAAAAAAGTCTTTAGAAATCTTTCAGTTAGTTGAAGAAACATATTAAATATAAACAAATACATAACAATAATACACTTAAACAACGAACTGAATCATAACCCATACAACCTAACCTCTTCACTTTTTTATCTTCTTTGTTTCATTCTTTATTTTTTTTCACCAACAGATAATTGTAATCAGCTCAGGAGAGTCCTATCAAACTAAGGGGATACGAAACTTCCTCCAATAATTCCTTTGCCAGTAGGATTCTCTTCTAAGTTAAACAAGATCGCCTAGAGGTAGTGGTATCAAAATAAACAAGTCATCAAACTGAAAGAAGTAAGGAGACTAAGCAGTACCTCACTGATAATGTCTAGTAAGATATATTCAACTGTCTTAAGCATTCTATTCTCTAAACCGGTATGGCCAAGCAAAAATAAATATAAATAAAACGTAAAAAAAAAAAAATGGAGTAAATCAGTAAAAACCACAGTAAAACAGCAAACCATAAAAGATTTAGGAAACATTAAAGCGCGTAAATGACCATGTCTAGTTCGATATACTGACCGTCATAAACATTATTTTCCAAACCGAAGCAGCCAGGGAAAAATTCTTTAGCAATCCCATCTTTGACGACCTAATTAACCCTGACGTCTAAAAAGTGCTTCAAGTATTTTGTTTCCAAAACCGAAGACATCAGCAGAAAATAAGCAGCAGCAAAGAGACAGTGTAGCATGATTTTTATTTCTACGACTTAAGAAAGCAAAGTTATCTAAGGGGTATTGACTAGTAAGACACAGACATATAATTTATTAGTGTCTCAAGCGTTTTTTTTTTTTTTTTATAGACCGGTGAGACTATGCACAACCGATAAATAAAAAGAAAATGAAATAAATCAATACTGAATGATAACACGACTCTGGAGAACACAGATACAAGTAAGTGATGGTGACATGTGATATACTGAACATCCTTGGCCCTTTATTTTTTAGAAAAATGGCATGAAATAGCAAACAATGAACTTCACGACTCAAGAAAACACTGAAACGACCTCAAGTCTTTATGTCGAGAAAATATTTCATCGATTCTGTTGCAAAACTAGTGAGGTTAAGGAACAGAAAAATGAATAAGCTAATGAATGAATAAGATAAATAAATAATGAAAAACAGAAAACCATAACACAGCTTTAGAAAACACAGAAATGATTAAGCGATAATGTCTAGTATGATACAGTATACTAAGTGTCACAGGCATTCTTTTTCCGGGCCCAAGAATGCTTTGCTGGGGGGAAAAAAATGCCTTCAACATATAACTAGAATTTCCATGACTTAAAGAAAACACAGAACAGTAACAGTGAACAGTAACAGTGAACAGTAACAGTGAACAGTAATATATATTGATGTGCCTCAAGCAATGTTTTCTCCGAACCGGAAAGGCCATGCAAGAAGTCTTAGAAAAATTAATAAATGAATAAACAATGGATCATAATTTTAAAGACTAAAGAAAAAAGAAAAGCCCCTCTGGTAGTAATATATGAAATGATACAGCCCTTTTTTTTTTTTTTTCAACCAAAGAAAAAAAAAATGCTTCAAACAGCAGTATCTAGCAAATATTTCTAGCCTCAAGATTTAGCAAAACTACCTTAAAACAGGGACTTATAATCATCACGAACTTTTTCCCAAAACCCAAAAGGCCACAAACAACTTCTTTAAGCTTCTAATCTATCCCTAAGACAACAGGGAAACACACCAATGTCTCAAGTGATTATGTCCACAAAGATATATTAGATTTCATATGCATTCTTTTACCGAAACCGAAGAGAGAAAATTAAAAAGGGGGGAAAAAAATTGAATAGCAGATTTCGCTACAGAGGAAGCGTCCAGCACAGTATAATAATCCTATCAATCCGATGACGTCTTCCTCACTATATTCTAAATAGTGCCAGACGATTTTAGTCAGATTAGGGGGGATTTTCCGAACTGGAGGGGTCAGATATAGCCTACTTTAACTCCATCCATAACAAAGGTTCATCGTAAGTTGTAAAATGCGTCTGGTGGTGGACTGATTAAAAAAAATAAAAAGAAAAGAAAAATCTGAAGGTGTTAATCAGCCAATCAAACTTTTTAGGACTTAAGAAAACACAGAAGCATTTCTAGAGGTAATGTGTAGCAAGGTAAACGACCCTTTCACTACGATGACATCTGGTTTCAAATAACCTCTTCACTCCAGTGACGTGTTTCTTGATTCTTGATAACTCCAGACGATTCTAGTCACATTAAGACGGACTTTTCGACATGGAGGGATTTCATACAGCCTTCATTAACCCGGTCAGTAAGAGATTTTTTTTCCTCTTGAAAAATATCGTCTGGAGGCAGCAGGAATAAACTACAAAAAATATGCCATTAGACTGAAGGGATTTATCACACTTCCTCCAAACCTCTTTTCTTCCTCCCCCCCTTTTTCTTCTTTTCTCTTTTATCCCGCCACTTTATCCCCCTGTCTCCTGTTTATCTCGCTGCCTCCAAACAAAAAATTCCTTTTTCTTTTAAGTTTCTCTTTCCCCCCCCCCCCCAATATTATTACTTACGGAAGACATATTGTACTGAAAGTAATTCAGCAATCTGCCATGGTCTTTCTAGCGTGCAGATTTTTTTTTTTTTTTACCTCCGCTAACGAAGTTGGAGTAGGTTATATATTCACTAATGACTGCCTGTTTGTTTGTTTGTTTGTCCACATGATATCTCCAGAAGTTCTCCACGAATTTCAATGCAATTTTGTGGAAGGGTTAAATTTTGAGGCGGATCCGGATCCGGATCCTATGTATCCCGCACAGAATGTCCATAAGTTCTCAATGAATTTCAATAAAATATTGTAGAAGAGTGGGCCATGGGTCAAGGAACAATTGATTAAATCTGGGGGTGGATCCGGATCATATGTATTCCACACAATATCTCCAACGATCCGGATTCGGATCCTTTTTACTGGCAATGGTATTGGCGGAAATTCTTTTTAATGGCAATGGCACTGGCGGAGGTATGCGTTCTCTGAGCGTTTTCTAGTTATACTGTATTTTTGCTACCTCCAGACGATTTTATTCAGATAAGAAAACAGCTCAGCTCATTCCCTTCCATTCGATAACATCATTTATTTATTTATTAATTTATTTATTTTCCACTACCTCCACGCGATTTTACCCAGTCTAAGAGAGACTTTTCAAACTGGAAAGTATAAGTAGGTCCCCCCTGCTGAATAAAATCGTCTGGTGGCAGCAAGGATTAAATTAGTAAAAACGCCACCGTAGTAAATGAGTTGTATGATATGAGCACTCTTTTTTCCAAACCAAAAAAAGCTCATTTATTATAATGAAAATAAAATACAAAATAAGAAGATAGCTCGGTATACAAACAATTATATCATGACAATTATAAAAAGAAATAAATAAAATGAACACGGTTTAAATAACCATGGAAAAAAGTAAATATATAAGTATATAAATAACCAGATTAATATTTCACCACGTCATCAGGACAAGACACAAGCGCCAAGCAAGATGAATTCAGCGCCATCTTTCATACTCAAGGTATTCGGTTACTTTTTTTTTTTTTTTCAAATAATAATGCCACTGAGCGAGATAAAAGGTATACTTAATTATACTTCTACACATTTATTTTTTCCAGGTCAAAAATGCGACAAGGTAAAAAAAAGAGATTTATATCGCCACGGTAATGCACCAAAGATAAACAGTAAATTAAATGTCGTACACCCTCCTTGTTTTTTTTTACAAACCAAAAGTGACGCAAGAAAAGACCTAAAAAAAATCGCCTACACCACAGCCCCCTATCACGACCCTATCAGCGAGGCCCATATACGGGGTGGCGACCAAGATGGATGCTGGAGATATAGTGATCATAAGAGTACCCCCCTCTCACGCTCCTACCTCCAGCCACGCTTACACGCTTTAGTCCTGTAGTAATCTTGGACCTGCTCAATAAACTTCAGCCGGGGTTATATCTACTTGCTCCCCACGCCCCCTGGGAGATGCTGAGCTAAGTTGGGAGGAAAGCGGAGCAGCGTGGCCTTTTAAACAGCGTACGTGTTTTATGTGCACCAAAGTTCAAACATGCAATAATAACGCTGCTGCAGAAACACACTGATATTTACTCAAGCTGATGTCAAACGATCTCATTCTACTGACAAATCCCAGTAGCAATCCCAGTATCTACCACTGCATCATGTACTTTCACCACAAGGAGGGTAGAGGTCCACACAGTTAAGGCAAGGATGCCCAGTCACTCTTCCCTAAGCGGCATAATGTGAGAAATCTCAACTATTTCTTGAAACTGAATCCTGATGGGCCACATTGATTTGATGCACCTTAGCTCACAGACCATCTAGTGTCCATCTGCTGATTATACACTAACCATCCCATGTAGAAAATGGTTAACCGGATTTCAGGGAACCATCTGACTTGTTTAGTACAGGGCCACCTAAATATCGGGTGAGTGGATGGTGGGAGTGCCTCAACAAAACGTAGAACTAGCTCTCTACCTGCCTACCTTAACGACCGTCTCTTGTAAAATTATGCATAACAAAGATACAGTTACTTGCAGCTGCAGTATCTGATTTATGATTAAAATTGATCTGTTCACTGATTAAACAGCGTTTTTTCTGTAACACGGTGTAACATAACCATAACGCGCCAAATATCGTCCCATTCGACACTTTCCCATTGTTGCTGATCAAGAAGAAACAAAGCCAAAACTGATATTCCCCAGGTGGCAGAACAGTCACCCCTAATGCTCTCATCCATTCATCATTCTTTGGCCGCATTATTAAAACAGAGCGGCATGGGGGAGGCAAGTATACAGATTCTGAGTCATTTGCCCAGCCTGTGATGAGAGTAAGATGTTTGGGGGATTTCATTTTCTCTACCTCCTTGCTGAATAACGTGGCAGGCAGTACTGACCACATCTAACCCGCACAGCTGCTCTATAAATAACTCCATAACTAAAGGTTTCTTTGCCCCTTGGCCCTAGCGGCTTTAGAAATGGAGCCCTTACCATTTTCACATCTAAGTTTGCAGGCATTGAGGTTTGCACGAAGATTGTAGTTAGCCCCGGATTTGAACCCAGGATGAGAGAGAAAAAAGTAGTCGGCTTAGTAAATACAGAGGAACTGCTGACTAACTGCTCGCATCACTTACTCCTGTACGTCATCATCATCATCATCATTAATAAGGCATCATTAATCCTTAGGAAATTACTGGTATCATG
>JAGKTI010008222.1:2968-22166 GCA_018397915.1 Birgus latro | reverse complement strand
CTCTCTCTCTCTCTCTCTCTCTCTCTCTCTCTCTCTCTCTCTCTCTCTCTCTCTCTCAAATACCAGATAACAATCACGGACTTTATGGCGAAATCAAATAAGCCCTTTCTGTAAAATGCTATGCTTTTTTTTTTCTTCCTACCATTAGCCGATTAAATTCAGCTATCAGGAAACCTCTCATAATGAAGGAGGTTTACTCTTAAAATTTAGCTGACGATTTACCTGGTTTACTGTGGCTAATGAATATACTTGTCACTGGGTATCCTTCTAATTTCTAATGGATAAAAAGCTATCTCGATTAACAATTAACCCTCGATTAATAGCTTGTCTATTTTACTCTCCTTAACGCCAAACGACCCTACTAGCTAAAAATCGTCTGGATACATCAAGAATATAAAAAGGAGTCATCGTCTTGAAGTAGCTGACCTTTTGTTGTCGGGGTTTTTCTCTGAGAAGAATAAAATCGTCTGACGTTAGTAATGAAGGGGAATTAAGGTCACATCTAACTTCTCCAGTCATAGAAATAGCCCCTAATCGTAAAAAAATAAGGAAAAAAAATCGCCTGGGTAAAGCAAGCAGAGCATCAAGGTGTGTCGAGTAATGCAAACACTCTTTTAAGATTCCTTGTCTAATGTCAAGGTCAGTAATTAGCAAAAATCTAAAACTCACTCCAGGATAAACGTGTATTAGTAGCAATTTTCTACTATGAGGGAGCTTTATCATTGTAGTTTTCAGGTTAATGTTCACTCTAGTTTTTTTTGTCAAGCGCATGGGAGCTGAATAAGTGAAGAAAAAATATAAACAGCACATATTAAGTGAGCAGCAGCTATAAGAGTGAAGCCAAAAATATAAACAGCCAGCGTGAAGTTTATGGTAACTGTGTAAGCGAAAAGAGAAACACGCAATCTGATACCGGAATTTAGCTTAGGACTCTCTGTAAATATGGAACCCTACGTCTGCTCCTCTGATCAGTAATTACAAATAAGTTAATGGCAAATTACTAGTTATATTTAAGTTACCGGAGAGAGAGCAGTTAGCCTTTGTACGCAGGAATCATTACAGTAGCTTGAGAAAAACTAGCAACCCACTTTATGAAATTACAGAGCGAGTTTAAGGAATTCAGTGCGGGGGGGGTGGGCTTGACGTGGTGATTTTGTGGTCAGCTAAAGAGCCTGCTTGGTATAGGGAGAAATAAGAGGAAGCTAGGAGGGATTACTGTGGTTTGTGATGGGATATTGTGGAAGCTCTCTGGTTTTTGAGTTTCTTCCCCCCCTCCTCTCTCTCTCTCTCTCTCTCTCTCTCACACACACACACACACACACACACACACACACACACATACACACACACACAACCATCGTACCCATCCCAGTGTTTTTCTTTGGTCAACCTGTCGTACACGCAGACACAAAAATTCGTCTAATTTCTAACCTCCTCATGTCTCTTTTCTTAGTTCTAATTCCTAAGGTGAGAGGCCTGGTACGTTTCTCCAGATAATATTTCATCTCTTTTGCTTCTCATTTTCCTCTATGGCTAGTATTCTAATGCTGAGAGATGCTTGGTATGTTTCTTTGCCTAATACTTCACCTACTCTGCTTCTCACTTCCCCCAGCTGCTTTCCTAACCTGTAAAAAAGAATTATTATGTTCCCTAGCCCATAGATGATGCTCTTCGATATGATACGTCAGGGAGGAAAGTGACGGACAAACCAAAAATGTAAAGTAGACGCGGTAGAATGGTAGTTTGAACTTTTGACTGTGACTGTATCTACCTCGCCGTGCCACAGGTAAAATAACTGCTTGACCGGTTACTTTTTTTTGAGATACCTGTATATAAATTACCTTCTACCTTATACGGGTCACTTTTACAGTTACATGAGCTATTTTTACACTGGATAAAAATTCTGTTGTCTACTATTCACTTGTATGGCCATATTTATTTTATCTTTTACAGGCTACTTATATAATTTGACATGGTTTTTTTTCACAATTGATATGGGATACTTTTATGATATAGGGCTAGTTTTAAACCTTTTACAGGCTATTTATATAATATGCAGGTTACATTTACACCTGATATGGGTTATTTTCACACCTGATATGGGCTACTTGTATACCTGATATGGGCTGCTTTTACACCTGATATGGACTATTTTAACATGCAAAGTGTGCTACTATTAATTTCCAGGCTATTTCTACACCCGTTATGGCACTACCTTTGCCACCTGATAACACTGTCACACACCTTAACAACTTCTCCATTTTTTTTTCATTTCTTGACGATTTCATTCAGTTTATAAGACACTTTCTGAATTTGACAAGATACGTTCGATTTTTATTAACCCTTTCAATTTAAGGTCTTTCCTGAGCTGATTATAACTGGCTGGAAATAACAAAAATAAAAATACGTCTCCGGACTGAAGGGGTTAAGAATCTGAGACTACCTGCTCTTACACGGCGGGCTACTTTTTATACTTCATAGCGGCTACTTTTCCTGACCACAGGCTATGTAAACACCTGATAACGTTATTTTTGTACACCTACCAGAGGGTTACCTTGAGCACCTGGTATCAACCTTAATTAATCAGGTTACCATATCTTACCCACCTAACACAACGACGGCTCAGGTACCCAAGCCATAAATTCACGTTATTAAATTCCTTGACAACAACAGCGGCAACAACAGCAACAAAACCACCACAAAAACCACCACACCACAGCAGGTGTCATAAAACAACTAGACTCATCCCCACCACTTGCATCACTACCATCGCAACAGCAAAAAAGAGGGCGGAAGGGGAGAGCCACAGAGTAAAACAATCACTGCCTGCAAGACTGTGGATTACACCTGGCCTAAGTGGTGGTGCGGGGGTGATGGAGGGGGTGATGGCCGCCATTACCAACAATTTATCACGTATCGCCTTCCTTCCCTCCCTCATCACCACCTGATTAAAACGGGGTCGCGCTGGGAATACCAATGAGCGCTGACAGCAGGGGAGAGAGAAGGTAACCATGCATAGCTCTGTGTCTTGATTCACTGCTTCCGCTCGACCTAAAGAGGATCGAAGACGGACCGAAACTGTTCCATCTTTAGAGAAAAAATATATATAGATTTTAGAGTGTGGGAATAAATCAGCAACCATCCCAATCTGGTATTTTGTCCTGACTAAAGCCCAACGGATGATTTTCTGACTGGGATTGTTCATGACCTCTTCAGCCTGGCGACTTCCTTCCTCAGCTGGTTAACACAGTCTGGTGTTAGCCCAACCAAAATAAACAAGAGATCCGCGGGCTGATGGTGTTAAATCCTCCACACCCAGGAATCCACTTAGGTATCTTATTATTTTTAAAGTCCGGCGGTTCTTTTCAGCTGAGGATGTTCTCCAAACTCAAAGGTCTAGCAAAGCTTCTACTCACCGCCATTTCCTTTTCACTATCTAAGGATCTCTTTCTCCTCGGTCCCAGCCCTCCTTTTCTCTACATTTCACAGTCCATCTGGATCAAGTCATTTACTCTTACAGTCACGGGGATGAGTTGGCATTAGAGCGAGGGTAGTGAGAAAGTTCAAAGGAGAAGGGAGCAGTAACCAGTAGCAAGAAAAAGATATATGGTTTAATCTATGGGCGCCTTTGCCTCTGTCACTGAGGATCGGACCAGTTTCCCCTCCTCCCTCTTTGTCTGTGTGAAAGAGCAGGCTAAATGGCAGACAAACACAGGTAGGAATGAGACTATACAAGACACACAAAGGAGTAAAGAACAGCAAGGAAAGGATATATGGTTGCGAGCTATAGCGTTCCCTAGAAGTCTGTGTCAGGATTAGACCACTTTCTTTCTCTGTCACTGTGAAAAATCAGACCGAACAGTAAAGACGAGTGACAGCAAACATGGGCCTAGACAAGAGACAAGAAGGAGAGAAGAATAAGAGGGAAAAAACACGCTGACATAAGGAGCTGTGATGTCCCCTCTACGTCTGTGAGTCAAGACCTCTCAAGATCAGGAATAAAGGAGGGCCGAACAGAGGAAGAACTGAAAACACAAAGGAAAAAATGATGAGCGGGAAGCAGCAAAGAGACAAAAGAATGCGGCATAAGCTACAGTAACCCCTGTACGTCTGTCTGTCTCTCTCTCTCACGAGCAGAAACGGTACCTGACAAAAAAAAAAAAAAAAAAAAAAAGCGAGGTAGGGGGGGGGGAGGGAAAACAAGTCACAAAAAAAAAAAAAAAAAAAGCAATACGGTGTGAGCTATGGGCACCCTGGGGACCGGCCTTCTGCCCCCTCCCCGTCTCCGTAAATAAGCCCCCCACCAGAGTACACGACAGAGGGGAGTTAGGCGGGGGCACGGGGCGCCCGGGTGGTCCTGTGGAGTCTGAGTTACGGCCCGTGAAGCCCCATCCATCACCACCTGAACCACACACGTCAGGGGGAGGATTCACAACTAGACAGAAGGCTTCGTTGCACCTCTTCCATACCGATTTATTCTACATATTACATTTCAATATTCTCTTGTATATTACTAATGAGAAATGAACACGTCACGGCAAAGAAATCACAGCCAGACTTAGGGTTGTATTCTGAACAGTGCCCGGGATTTCGTCGCACTTCGTCCTTAGCTATTTACTCTGCATACATTTCACTTTCGTCTTTTATGGAATTACGCTTCAACCTCTTCTTTTATGTCACTGATGTCAACTAAACATTTTTGGGATTAGATTCACAAACAGATTCGGGGACCTCCACACTCGCTCTAACATTTCTTATTTCTGTTCCATTTCCAGACAATTTTATTCACCTTTTCAAGCAGGGGAGTTCAGGTGCAGCTTCAATTAACTCCTTCACATCGAGGTCTTCACTGGACTGGATAAAATCATCTGGAGGCGGGAAGGATAAAAACGAAAAATATCGAATGGTAAATACAGAGCGTTTTAGAATCTCCCTTTTCACAACTGCTGGATCCGCCCGTTAAGTGCGTGCGTGGCGTGCATCCTGAGCCAGGGTTGTAGCAGCGCTCAGTACCAAGACAAATGGCAGGAACGCGCGTCGGGTCGGGTCCATATGAGGGAAGAAAATTATACCAGGAGAGAGAAAGGCATTAGAAGCGTTTGTGTCGCCTCTCATTTCGAACCAGAGCAAAAACTACGGAGGCTCTAAATACAGTCGCCAAAATGTGGATGCTGGAAAAAGTATAAATCCTATATTGCGACAACGCTGTTCCCCACGACTCACTCTCAGTCCAACGAATCGTCTGGCGTTGGCTGGAGTATGGTAAAAATGACGACCATGACACCGTAAAAAAAAAAAGAAAAAAAGAAAAGGCCAATATACTTATGTTTTTGACGTACAAACACCAAAACCCGTATTCTTGTTCCCTAGTACCTCTTCCTTAGCGATTTATTTTTGGTTATGTCTGCTTAAAATTCTTTTGTACTTTACTTATGTTGAGTATGGCTATGTCAGGATTTATATAACACAAAGCAGGACAGCAATGTGTACTAAGCAAAATAAATCGCTTCGGAAAAGGGGATAGGGAGCTTCCTTAACCAACGAGAATACAGATCAAAACAGTGAGGGGTTAGAGACAGAAGCAGTAATATAAGGATCCTACGGAGAAATAAACAACAGAACGTGGACGATACAAAACAGATATAACGAATACAATACTGATATTAACTACATGTAACGAAAATGTGCGTTACAGGGACAGATACGGTATAATACAGCTCCTACAAAATGAATAAATAAATAAATAAATAGGCAATAAAATGCAGACGGTCCAATTACCAAACCGCGGATGTCACAAATATAAACGCTTGTGGGTGCTTTGTTGACTGACTGATTAACGATGCTCTTCTCATTAACACAGCCTCTAAGATATCAATTTAGGAGGATTGAAAATATAAAAATTGATATTACAAGCAGACAAAAAGAAGAATCCGGCTATTAAAGAGGTGGACACTAGATTTTGAAGGTTAAAAAAAAAAAATTACATCAACTCAATTTGAAAGGTACAGAAATTGAGGTTCTAAAATGACGATCGTTCCGAGACACAAACACCAAAATGAACACTATTAAGGCACACTTAAACCAATCTACGTTAAACCGACACACACGAGAACTCCCACATAACATCCAGTCGCCAGGGGGGGAAAAAAATGTGTAGTGTTGCCAACGTAATCTTGAAGGAGAGACCGAAGGCTTAATAATCAAGCGTTTGTCGTCTTGGGAGAGCTTAAGCCAGGAGCTTTTCTATACCTGGCCAGCGTTCTTCATCATGGCTTATTTCTCAGCGATTAACCCTCTATAGCGGGAAAAAATCGTCTGGAGATAGCAAGAAGACGTCCTCATAAATATATAATCTACTGGCAACCCCTTCTAACTCGACACTACGAAACTAAGGATAGAATATAACAGCCGTCAACGTACTGAAGGGACTAAAGGAGGTTATTTAACTCCTTCGGTACGAGAGATGTTTTCCAGACAAGAACAAAGTAAATAAAAAAAATAGCTAAAAGTGTTAACCCCGTAAGAACAAGAAAACAGCCTGTGCGTGCGTGCGAGCGTGCGTGTGTGTGTGTGTGTGGGGAGGAGGGGAAGCAAAATAACAAGGTACCGTGGCAGGGCAGGGGAAGACAGCCACTGTTCTGCTCTACAATAATAAGCATACCAATTGCAGATTAAATTAAGCTAGATGCCTCGAGTCTCTTGTTTCTCTTTGTGTGTGTGTGTGTGTGTGTGTGTGTGTGTGTGTGTGTGTGTGTGTGTGTGTGTGTGTGTGTGTGTTTTACCTATAATTCCAAGCTCTCACAAACCTACTTTCATCTTAGTGAGACACAGGATGATGACAACGGTGACGCTGTGTTTTCCTGTTGATAATGATAGTTTTAGACAAAGTGGGGTAAGACAACTGGAGTCTGTGTTTCTTTTTTTCGTTCTGTATGACATTTTCGTTTCTAACTGTCTTTGAGTGCTGGAAATTTCTCCTAGCTGATATACAGTATAACACTCTGACGTTACACTAAAATGAAAATGAAAAATGAAATAAAGCAAGTGTTTACGTGTGATGCAATTTCTCAGTGGATCAACTCCTCACTGAGCTGACGTCTTTAATTTCTGTGTCTTCAGTATAAAGTGTCGTCCATAAAACTCACCGTGGACGTATCTTACATGTTACAGAAAGGGCTTAGTCTGCTGGTGTGGGCAGGGGTGTGCAGTGGGAGCAGTAAATGGCTAAGTGATGGAGGGAAAACACTGATAACGCTGAATCAGCTGTCCCCACAACAAGCAATATATCGGCCAGCAGAGTACAAAAGGAGTTCTGTATAGACCATCTTGTATTTTACTTAGTTGAAGAGGCACGTAATGAAAGGGTTAATGAAGGCTAATAACCTCTCCAGTTCGAAAAGCCTCTCCTAAGCTTAATATTATCGGCTGTAAATAAGTAATTAGATAAATAATAAAATAAATGAGACACTAATGAATGGGTGACAAGACATCAACCAGAAACCACTATTCAAATCGAACGGTCCATGCAATTTCTAGATTGGAGATCAGCATTCTGAAGCAAAAATGGAGAGAAGTCAGTCCAGCATTTCTCAGTCGGATTGTGTGTAGATTACTGGTGAGGGGGGAGGAGATGCAATCATAGAAGTAGAGGAATTTAAATGGTACAGACGAAATCAATCCCAACTTCGGCACGTAGCAGTTTGAAGATTTGAATTTCGTAAAAACAGACTCCTAAGCTGTGCAGAATCGTTTGGCGGCGGCAAGACTTATGTACTTAATACTTCCATCATCGCGAGAAGGTTAGTGGACACGGTTTATTAATCTTAGACGAAGAGAGAGCTCCCCTAAGATGAACAAAATCGTCTGGCGGTAGCATGAATAAAATGGTTCAGATTTCTGTCGTAGTCAGAGGGTTTATGGAGACAAGGAGAGGCAAATTCTAGGTTGAGTAACATTTTCTAGAGGCTGCAAGATTAAACTAATGAAAAGTCCCGTAAGAGTCAGAGAGTTAAGTGGAGATGTTCTGATCCGTAAACTCTGTAAGGTCTTTTCTGAGCTGTAGAATCATCTGGGGTTTGCAAATTACAGCAGATAAGGTCTTGGGTGAGACTGTAATCGAGAGGCCAATTGTAACCTGAAAAATCACCTGGAGGTTGCAAATTACAGCATTATTTTTCGTTTGGTTTTCATCGTCTTAAGGTTATCTGTTCTTCCACTCAAACCACTGACACATCATACACTCTCCCCCGCTAATACCAACACACAAGTCCTGAATAAGACACCTGCAGCTCGTACCCATGCAGACGGTACGGTTTTTGCGCCCAGGTGGGGACATGTGAAGGTGTGTGGCCTAACTGGAAGGACTGTTGGCCCCCAGGGAACGGGCTGTGTGCAGTCTATGCCCTTAAGTGGATGCGAAAAAGCAGTTCCTAATTTTCCTCCACCAATATTCAATGCATGTTAAGGTAGAGGAGCCAATACAGATTTTCTTCACTGGTGTGTGTGTGTGTGTGTGTGTGTTTTTTTTGTATAATTTCTGGGTCAGGGAAACCGACAATCATCTTTATTAGAAAGAAATTGGCTGTGTTCGTGCTATTAACTCCTTCGGAATAATGACGTCTTGTTTGGTTTTTGCCTCCACCAGATAATCTAATCTGCTAAGATAAGCTTTCTCGTAATGAAGGTGTACGTGAGGGACATGTCTTAATATTTCAGCGTAAAAAATCTCACACACGCCACATTAAATCGACTGAAAGAAGCATAGACAAAGAATTCGTCACTGAACTAAAGGGATGAAGGCCTTGAAATGAACAGAGGTTAGAGAACAGAAGCTGCAAAAAG
This sequence comes from Birgus latro, assembly GCA_018397915.1. Taxonomy (NCBI): domain Eukaryota; kingdom Metazoa; phylum Arthropoda; class Malacostraca; order Decapoda; family Coenobitidae; genus Birgus; species Birgus latro. The sequence continues at coordinate 13,325 of JAGKTI010008222.1, read as the reverse complement.
ACTGCAGGTAGGTGTGCTCGTGTCCACATATGGGCATTTAACTTTGGACTGGCAAAAGTATCACAAACCTCAAACATCATCAACATAATTATATTCTGGTTGCAGAAAAAAAGTAATAATTACGGATTTTAGAGACTGACCTGCCAGCCCTCCTCAGTTACCAGTTTAGATTTGGGTTGGGTGGAATCACATATGCACGTGCCCAGCTTGTATATTAGGCCCACATAGTACAACACACACAATGGAGCACTGCACAGTACATGCCACACTAAGACGCAGACACATCAGCGGTGTAGGGAACCTATGGGACAATACCATCGGTGCGATTGCTTACCCGGGGTTGACAGGTCTGCTCGATCAGACAGAACGCGGTTGAGCAGCAACAGATTTACCAGACAATAACCGTAACACTTAACTTCATGAAAGGACTTGGTTTTATTTTTCATAGCACACAGATGAACCTCAAGAAAGTTTCTTTTTTCTTATAGGTACTGTCCTTATCAAATTTTAAATATCGCCAAACTTCACTTTTTTAACATTTTTACCCTTATGTTTTTCATGATATGACTAACAGATACATGGATAGCGCGTGAAGTGTACGAGGCGAGTACGAGTACGTGGATAGCACGTGAAGAGTACGCTGTGGAGGTACGAGTAGCAGCAGCCATCTCCTAACAGCTGTGGTGCAGATGGAAACTGACACTGTTGGTACCGTTATGTGGTGCGGTCCTCATAACTATGGTGGTCATGCGTGGTAGCCGTGTGATGGTGGTGGTGGTGATGACTAAACTGATGGTGAGGGCAGTAGCAACAATGATGACGATGATAAATATGATGATAAAATTCCGACAGTAATAATGATGATGACTGAAACATTGATACGAGTAGTACTGATAGTGGTAGTGATGATTCGTGTGATGCAGATAAAGACAATGTAGACAGTGATGGTATCATTTAAAACTCTGATAATAGTGGATGCTGATAGTGGGAGTAACAGTGGTGGTGACGATGGGATGGTGGTAATGATTGGTGGTCATGTGTGTGATGATATTTAAGAAGTGACAACAACATCCTCTCTTCCTTCTTGGCGCCCCTACCTTTCTGCCCTTCCTCTGCCCTCTTACCCCCCCTACCTCTGTTCCCCTTACTCCCTGCTCCTCCAACACCCCCATCCTCCATCATCGTGTTCCTTACCCAACTGCTTCCTCTACCTGCCCCCTCTCCCCCCCTCCCCCTTCCTTTCCCCCTAGTGTACTTGCTAGTGGGGGTGTTAGTGATGATGGTATTTGAGAAGGGGCTCCAACACCTCCAGCTCTTCTGCTCCCCCTCCCCCCCCTACACCCTCCAAGCTCCCCTCCGCATCTCTCTGTCTCCCTTAGTGCACCCTTCCCCCTATCCTCTCCCCAGCAAGACACCCTTCCGCCCTGTATTGTATCCCCTCACCTCTGTCACCCTTACCTCTCTCTACCCATCTTTCCCATTTCCCCTTCCCCTCGGTCCCCATTACCCCCCCCATCTATCCCCCCCTTTTCCCCATCTCCCCCTCCCCCGCAGCATAATTATGAATGAGACAGGGTGTGAGTTGGGGGGCGGCCAGCGGAGTGTAATCTGGATGGTCACTGATAATGCCTAGTGCAGTTTAACCCGCTGGACGCCTTCTGAGCTGCAATCACCACCACCTGCAACACATATACATAAATAACGGCCTACTTTTTTATCATTAACCGTACCTGAGCCCTGTTATTATTATATTTTTAAGAGTGCAAGTACGTGGTAACTAATGTTCATGTTCATCTTTGCCGGACACCTGTGCAATAGTGAAAAAAAATGCAATCATCACCTGCAGCCCACAAATAATAACGGCACTTTTTCTTAGTAGCTGTACTTGTTTCGTAATTATATTTTTAAAGGCGTAAGTATATACATTGTAATTAATGTCTACGTTTATCTCTGCCAAGTAGCTCTATTGCAGTGGAAAAAAGTTGCAATCAACATCATTTGTGCAAAACGTAGATAAGTTCATTGTTTTTAATATCTGTACCTGTACCTGTGCGTCGTTAATATATTATTGTTTACTCTACGTGGTAATTAACGTCTATTGACCCGGGTCGTAAATAAATGATTATCTTTCGCGGGTAGCTGTGTATAAGTGAAAAATAATGTGAGTTTTATCGAGGTGGATGTCCGGTTTAGTGCATACTGACTTCGGCCATTACTTCTCTTCATCTCTCATTCCTCTTTCATCGACTGTAAAGAGTAAAGTTATGGAGTTGGGGGCATACGACTGATACAATGCGGAATCGGTGAAACAAAAGATACAGTATTGGTAGCAGATTGTTGTATGGTGTAGGTTTGGTTATTTGGTTATTAATGAAAGGTGTAAGTTTCTGAGCATCCACCTCAAAGCTTCAGTGGGAGTCTGGACAATTAACCTGCTCTCCCTTCCCATCCTCCTTTCCTCCCCAGTTCCTTCCTTTACCTTCTCCGTTCTCTACTGTTCTCTCTCTCTCTACCCTCTCACTACATTTTTTAAAACATAACTCTCCTTCTTCTAAGACTCCCTCTCTCCTCCACCTACCTCCTACACACACCCACACATTCACAAGCTTTCCACCCATCCTCTCACCCCCCCCCCCCACCTCCTCATTATACGCTCCCCCCCCATGCCTGCCCCCCCCCCCCCCCCCCCCCCACACACACAGACACACACACACACACACACAAACTTTCCCATACTCCCAATCGTTCCTTACATTCTTTGGTATTGTCGTATTTTCGGACAGTCACACCCCTGGTTAGGCTAGTTAGGTTACGTTAGGGTGAGTTAGGTTAGTTTAGTTAGGTTTAGTTAGTTTCGGTTACGTCAGTTAAAATAAAAAAAGTGACTCTTCGAAGGTGCAAATTTCACATCCTTCTCACATTTCCATCACCTCCTTATTTTAAACTTAAAAGTCCTCCCTACGCTCTTCTCACACAACCCTCTTCTTCTAAAACCCCCTCCGAGCCCTCTCCCTCTCCCCACCACACACACGCTCACCATTACACGCTCCTTGCATTCCTCTCACATAACCACTCCTGCCTACCGCCCCTCACCCCGTTCTCCCACTCTCTCCAAAAATAGCCTACCCGTCCTCTCAAAATATCTCCACTTCTCCCTTCCCCTCCCTCCCTCTGCACACCCCCACCCACACCCATCCTCCCCGTCCCCTATACCCCCCGCTCTATTAAGCCCCGGGGGTGGACATAAACGAGGCATGGGGCGGTGGATCATACCCCTAACGCTGGTGATTGGGACGGGGGAACCGGGCATCAACGCCACCCCCTCCCCTTTTCTAGCCCCCACCACCCTTCCATGTCCCCTCCCCACCCTTATGACCAAGTAATGAACCTACAGCAGAAGGGTAAGATTTATGCCTATCGACTGCACGGAGGTCATAATGGAGGTGCAGTGGATGAGGCAAAGTGCTGACATGTTAGGTCCAGGTCTAAGAAATGGCCGGAGGTTTGTACATCATGTAAAACGCTGACCGAGACGTAGGATGATCTCTTAGTGTTTGAATGATCTGAAGTGCGGTAGCCTAGCCTCGGACCTTGCACACCTCGGGCCCTCTGGAGCTCCCAAGGAACAATAAGGAACTATACCAAGACCCGCTGAACAGAAACAAAAAGTAACCCAAACTCTGTCCAGCAGTGACCAGTCCAAGAATTGTACTCTTGCTTTTACAGTAATCAATTGGACGCGTCAGCCAGGACCCCTACCCCGTAATGTCACCCCAAGGCGGCTATAAGTCTGGTCCCCGGGTTCTGTAATCTGAGGAAGCATTGGTAAAGGATCTGCACCAATATGGACTTATTTCGCTTGTACTGTTCTCCTGAAATATCCACAGCAGTTTGGATGTGCAGTGTATGGTAGCTGTATAAGTGAGGGTAACGTATATACAAGCAATTTTATACAGATCTTATACACAACTCGAGTTTAAGAGAGTCTGTAAATACGGCCCCTAGTCCTGCCTCAGCACCGGTTATTATTTGACTTGAGTAATATAAGGGATCAGTCAGGGCAGGCGATGGAAGTCCTGTACTTAGCTCGCAAAAACCTGCCCGTAAGAGTTGGTAAAACACTGGACAATTTATCGCTTTGAGAGAACCAGATGGGCGAGTCTGGGGAAGTGTTCAGGAAAGATCATAAAACCCTTGTACTCTACGACCTTCGAGGTATTTTGGGCATTTCAGAAAAGGTCATAAGCGCCGTCAGCTCACAAACGTCTTTCGGAGGATGAATTAAAGATCTTAAACCCTTTCCACCTAAAGTTTTTTTTTTTTTTTTGAGCTTGCAAAACACTGGAAAACATATCGCTTTACGAGAAACAGAATGGGAGGCTGGGGAAGTGTTCAGTAATGTTCTAAACATACTTAGGCTCCAACGACTCACTTTCAGATGAACAAAATCGTCTGGCGTTGGGTGAACAAAAATATTACAGTCGTCCCGCCAATGGGAGTTAGTGCAGACAATACTAACTCTCAGGCTCCTTAGTCCAACACTAAGCTGAATAAAATCTTCTGGTGTAAGCTAAAATACAATACTAGAGTTGTCCCAAGCATGACAGGGTGAACGCCAAGAAAATTTACAAATATGGCCCCCGCACATTAGGCTCAATATCCATCATTGCTGGTCAAGTCCAATCTGATAAGTATGGGAAGTCATGCATTACAGAGAAGCATTATTTTTTTTCTGGGGTAAGGTTAGTGATTGGCATCATGCCCTTCGGTCATCATGATGTGGTGAATGGTGGGGTGAGTCAGTGGTGGGATGCCGGCTAAGGGACCTCACACTTATACACGCAGATCTTCATATTTACCTTTTTGCTCTTTCCTCTATACACTCAGCACTTCTTATTTCTCTTCTTACACCTCTCTCTTGCTCATTAGGCCGACTGAAACTCTGAATACTCAACGACTAAAAAAAAATAATACAGCACACCAACTAAACACAGGGCATTACAGGGTTTACGATGCGCAAAAGATGATTAAATTCCCGGGATTCTGTGTACACTGATTACAGACGAGTAAGAGGCCTCTGATCACCACTTGAGGCAGCATTAAAATCTCAACACAGCCACTTTCCTGCTCACTCAGGTACGAGGCAGCTTTGATGGAGAAGCGAGTCTGAGATAAAGGCACACAGTGGATGCGGTAGAGAAGTTAACCTGACTGAAAAAAAAAGGGGAAAAAAATGTGCTATTTATTTTTTCTGTCACGGATAATTATCATGATAATTCAACCCATAAAACTGAATGATAATCCGGATTTCATAAATTTTAATCAGATACCTCACGAATAATACTAATAATACTAACATGGGAAACAGCAAAAGAGACATTCCATTATCTATGAATATGTTATAAGATGAGACACTATACACTCAGTGCTTAAGATGCTAATCAATGATCCACCAATGTAACAAGCGCAATTTTATATAATTCTAAATCATATGAGAGCTTTAATACCCCATCATCAGAAAGCTCCTCCAATCTCCCCCAGTCTCTTTGAAATATTGTATTCTACTTCCCTCTTAACAGTTTCCACCTTCACATTATCTCAGAGGTAATCAACATACAAAAACAGCCGAGCCTAACCTGTGATCTCCACCATTACATATGTTTCGATTAAGCTTATCAGATTCCCTCCACTGTTTTACCTTCCCCAGAATAGTATAAAGAACTCGTCAATATCTGGTCATAACGAGCGATTTTTTTTTATTTTATTAGTATACTCAAATTTATCACCTATCAAGAATTTCCTTTAAAATCTCAGTTGAACTTCCTCTTCCAAAGGGATGTTTTTACGTTTACAAGGGAGCTTTCTGGATTAGTGAGGAAGTAAAGGATTTTAACTCTTTCAGTGCGAGGATGGCGTTCTCATTTTTCCATTTCAAATCCACAGACTATTCCCTGCACCTGCCCGGATCGAACCCACGACCACACAGTCCTCAGTACATCACACTAACCATTCCAACACCACCACCTCCCAGGATTCCGTCTACATTTCTTCCACTCGCAGTTTCAATTCAATCTTCACCACCAGTCCTAACCTTACCTAACCTAATCCACATCTTCAGTCCCCAATCCACTGCTCTATCCACACCACCACCACCGTCCCCCATATCATCATCCAAATCTGCAGTTCCCAGTCCACTTCTCTATCCACTCCACACTACCTTACCCCACAACTTTTCCGTCCACATTCCTTACACTCACAGCTCCATTTCAACCTTCACCACCATCACCACCACGTCCTCGTTTTCTTTCGTTTGTTTCAGCCCATTTTTCTAAGTCCCACCATTTTCTCTTGCCGATAACCCTGTGCTTTCATTTGCTAAAGGTTATCTCCACTGTCTGCCACTCCTGCCCTCTCCCCTCGCACCTGCTCCCTCTCATGCAATGGCAACATCTGGTTCAGGATGACAGTGCCTGATTCCTTCCTCAACACCCCGAGAAACGTGAAGTTCTTATGTGAGCGTTTACTTTCCCTTCGCAGAAACACTATCATGCTTGTTTAATTCAGTGGGATCGAGGACTCCCTTTTCTTTGATCTTATTTTGGCTGCTATAGGCCGAAATTACCTAACCTGGGAAAACGATAAAAACTGTTATTTGATATTTGTTTGGAATAATATGATCAACATTTTCTCACGCAATCCGAACACGCTCTAAAACACTTCCTTATCTCTCGGAATACCCTACCCCCCGACCAACTTCCCATCTCTCCGAACACATCTTCATCCCTCCCCGCAGACCATAACACATTATCCCTTCCTTCCCCCCCTCACCAATGAATACTCCTGAACCCTCCTGAACACCTACCCACCCTCTGTGAACACATCTTCCTTCCTCCTCCTGGCCCAGAACATCCCACCTTAAAGAAGCGTATGAGCAAGATCACCACTACGAATAGTTTCTCCTTAACTGAATAAAACCAAAGAAAGAATAAAGAAAATACGTTATAGGACTGGGGGGGTTCTATATCAGTTTGGGTTTACATATATGGCGTGTGTGTTTCATTTTACAACTGGGTTTAATATCGCTTCTCCACTGGATATTAATGAGGTCTGGACTAAATGATTCTTGTAGGTTCTATTTGTAGGCTTTCTCATTATTTTTTTTTCTTCCACTGACAGATAATGAAGGTTTGAATTTGTGATTATTGTGAAACTGTATTTTTCTGTTTATTCTTGTTCTTTTTTCTTCCTTTTTTTTTCTGCCACGGAATGCTAGTGAAATTTTGGTTATGATTACTGGGAGATGGCATTTAACTTTTTCAAATAAATTAATGCCAATAAGGTTCTTTCTTATCGTCGAAAGAATATTCGTCGACAGAGATAAACAGAGAGAGATATACAGACAAAATTGATGATAATTCTGGAGTACAATATGCAAAATGAATCGCCTTATAAGCTCAAGAGAATACGTTCCTCTGTGGCTACACACACACACACACACACACACACACACACACAATTTCCCCAAAACAGGACAGGCAAACATATTTAGAGGACGCCCGGAACAAAAGGTTAATGGGATCTTTACGTTTATCAGTTCGCTGGGTGAGATTCTGAAAAGCTTGTGTCACTAAACTGATCGTAAATCTTTTCCTTACGACGACATCTTTTATAGTATCATATTTGTTGATGCTAAAAATTCTGATTCAGTTTGGGAATCATCTTCAGTAGCTAATAAGACTGTTTAAATTATCTATTCTTGTTCTTGAAGACGTTTATGTTTTTCAGTATGTCTTTAACTTAAGACTATTTTACTCATCTTTGAACATGGCCCTCGCAGTGAAAGGGTTAAAAGATCAATGACTCTTAAGGATCCGGTGTGGTAAATCCTTAATACCCTTTAGTTCAGTATTTTTTTCTTTATTCTTGCTATATTCAAGCCATTAATATTCACCTTAAGCTTACGAACCTGACAAGTGAGATTCTTACTCTTGTACGTAATACCCTCAGACGCTTTTTTTTTTTTTTTTTTTTTAAGGGTTATCCCATACACTGACTGTTGAAGCCCCACGTTGGCAGAGCTCTCTCTCATGTAAAAGTAAATCGTCTGACGTTTGCATGAAGGTTGTTTCTAGCCGTCATTAACACACGTCCATTTTTACGTGAAGGAAATAGTCTAGAAGTAACAAGAATAACATTTAAAAATATATAGGACCTCCATGCTTATGAACCCAGTCAAAATGGCATTCTTATTGGCTAGTATCAAAATGCTATACGTATCGCTTATTTAATTCGTGTTGTGTCAGAAGTCTTATCTCAGGGGAACATGTCTCCTACGGAACTTCGGGAGGGTTAACAGGGTCTCTCCGGGTATGACTCCGGTAAGTGGGATTGGTACGAGGTGGTGGTGGTGGGGCTGGGGGTGATTGTTATATAAGCTCACGCCGGCGGGGCTCTCCCCTCTTAATACTCGGGTGAACACTGCATTTAGGAATTATTTCGGGATCACGAAGTGCATGAGAGGGAGGGGTATACACGCTCAGACATGCACCCACACACACATAAACGTACATGCACACTTTCATACAAATGCACACGCGTATACGTACATCCACGCGCAGAAATACAGTAGTGCTTATACTCTTCTCACACTTATGTACCCTAAGTATGTACACACACACACACACACACACACACACACACACACACACACACACACACACACACAAGGCTACGAGTTAAAAAGGGCCACGTTTAAGCTTTCTCTGCCGTGCCACTAGTGAGGGGGAGGTGGGCTTTTCCTTGTCGTGGTGGAAGACTCAATTTATGCCGTGTGTCCCCTTATGCCTACGTCTCACTCCTGACCATGCAAGCTTTGGTAATGTATCGACACTCTTCAGGGGCAGCCTAAGGTTAGGGAGCTTTATTTAAGATGCTGTATCTTTTTTTAACAGTGAAAATATATATACTGTTGGTGTACTCTTTTACGCTAACTTCGCCTCAAATTCTCCCCAGTCCATCTCGAATGCTGAGTTGCAAGACCAGATTAACACTAAAACATGATGCTAGTCATGAAAAGGTGTTAATGAAAGGATATACAGCCGTAGCAATGTCCTTTTCCGCCACTGAGCTACGTGAAATTAGCTGAAGGAGGCCAAAAAACTGGGTCGGGTTATGACGAAAGCAATATACCTGTTAACGTAGGAAACCAGAAAAATTTCCTTTCTGGAGAAAACTGAACAAAAGAGAGTCACGGCCAAGATTAGTTCATTTCGACATAGCTGGGCATATTGTACCTTAGTGACTGGAGGTAACAGGTGGAAGGAAAGGCATACTGACGTGGACAGTTCAAGAATTGGAAAGCTGTATCCATGAAAGACCTACGAATTTTCAACCGGTGACTGATGTGCATATACTGATTTATTATTATTATTATTATTATTATCATTATTATTAGACTCACCAACTCAGGCCAGTCACACAGCTTCGCCCCGCTCCCCCTTGACTCCACCCCAGCCCTCACTTCCACTTCCTCCCACCTCTCCCTTATTTCCTTCTCCCCCTCTCCTCATCCTCGTCTAGGCATTTTAACTGGGCAAACAAAGGCTCCAGGGATCAACACAACCCCCCCTCCCCCTCCCTCTGCCCCCCTCCCCCTGAAACCAATCTGCCCCTCAACGTTGTGTGCAGCCGACCCTAACCTCTTAATATCATGTAATCAAAACTTTTAGGCAGAACAGCAACTGGTTGTGGAAAGCAAATTGGGGGTTTGTGTGCGGACAATCAAATCCACGCTGGCTGCCTTGTTGGCTGTGGGTAGGCTGGACTATAAGGCTGGTCAGGGATAAAAGTTTGCCTACTATTCCATATAATCTACATCACACTTAAGGCTACTCTCCTCACTGACGCATCATATCAGGGAGAATCATCTGTGAGCCGAGAAGCACGTTGAATCTCTCCCAGCTTAGGAATACTGACCAGCAGAATATAAAAATAAGAACTCGAAGGGTGAAACTTTAAGCCAACTTTGACCACGATTCTTCTTGGGCTGCAAAAATCGTCAGGGTGGAAAGCCATTCTTTGTTTTTCCTTCGTACAGGGATTATGTAAACCCATCAACGAGGAATGTATTTCATATTTAACTCCAGCCAATGTCATATTATTTTTATTAAGCCGAGGAGTGACTGGTGTAGGATGAAGTTACAATCGACCTCCATCCTTCGTTTTTACTTAATTCCCAATAACGTTAGTTAATGGATGGTCCCTACGAGCTGAAGGAGTTCCTGGTGCTGGTAAATTAGTTTCAGTCAGCCAATCTCTCTCTCTCTCTCTCTCTCTCTCTCTCTCTCTCTCTCTCTCT